>NIPQ01122542.1:14024-31825 GCA_002806875.1 Lepidotrigona ventralis hoosana | reverse complement strand
GCGATGTCCTCTCTCGCTCTTCTTACTCATTCTTCCTCCTCTCTTTTTTTTGCGATCGAGAAGGAATTTTGTTGACAGTAGTACATAAGTACGTATTCACGTTCGTTGAGTAAGAGGTTGCACTTTTGTTCGCGTTTTTTTAAAAATATTTTTCTGTGTACAAATGAATGATATTTGAAAATACGTGTGGTATGTTCTTAGTCATATTAATGAGTTTCGTGCCGAATATTACAGGAAGGGTATAATTTTTTGCTATATGATATATGTGATTTAAAGCAATTGATCTTGATGCTACCAGTGGTATATTGAAATTTCGTTTGTTGATGCAATCACGAGGCAGGGAAACTGTACGAAAAGAAATATTTGCTATTTAAATATAATCTTAAATATTTGATATTTGTTTTTAGTGTACAACGAATATTTCTTCTATAAGAAACTTTAACATAACATGAATTTATAGTTCTTTCATAGAATTCTCATTTCATCGAACTTGAAATTTATCGAATAATTTTATAATTTCTAGAAAGTGTAGGACTCAATTGAGAAGTTGGTGATAACGAACAATATAATGTCTTGTATAGCATAACATCGAATGTTCATTTCTATACTTGAAGCCAACTTCAAATCAAAAGAAATTTATATTATTCAAAAGACTTTCCGATCCAATGAACAGTTCCAAATAGAAAAATAGATCGAAAAGAAAAAATTAAATTGTTCCATTCAAGGTTTCATTTTCGAGAAATTCGAGCTTGAAAGTTTGTCGAGTGATTGATTATTACAATATACTACTTGACAAATGTTTGTAATTGAAAATAATTTTAATTTCATTATTTGATTTGAACGAAGAATTTAACGTTCGATTCCGGATTGGGCAAGAGTAAATAATTAACAGAATGTTACTCATCAATTATTAATTTTGTACAGCGTGTACATAACAATATTTAAAACGATCAATTTTAAAATGATTCAAATTTTTTAAACTATATTCACGTAATACAGATTTGCATAAATATCTGTAATCTGCTTACAATGAGACTCACTGAAATATTACTAAAATCTATTGATTATTGAATGAATTATTATTTATTATTAATTAAAATACATTGATATTCAAATGGGAGGAATTAAGAAATTGACGAAATCCTTAAATCAATTCAATTCTCGAATTTGTCATTTTGTCACAACGTCATACGAATAACTTTACATAATGTTCTCCATAAAAATGAAAGGCTAATAAATCAATAATTTAATTAATAAAAATTTGCCTAATAGTAAATTCGTATTAATAATAATTTATATTCTTCTTCTTAAAGGGAAGATAAATTATTCTTATCACGAATGAATTCGTAGATATAATGAAATTCTAACCTATATTCTATATTTGATTAATTTCAAGAATTAAAGACAGTTCTAATTTCGTATTTTATGCTAATTTGTTTGATATTTTATTTACCATTTCATTCGACTAAAAGCTTCGCTCGCGTTACTGATAATCGATGTATTGTTACCGATCTATCGGATTAAGCTGTCTGATTAATCGATATTCCATCGTGGATTAAATGATCGATCAGGATTCAGACCTTTAAGCTACTAGAGTTAACCTAATATGTTTCATCGTCAATCAAAGAGCGTCTAATACTATTTCCATCAAAAATTGTAAGATTATTTATTTACTCTTTACACAACCGTCGTGTTTTAGAATTAATAAATCATTTAGAACCTTCAAGCTTCTGTATCAATGGCTTTCGGTCCACAAAATTGATCGAGTATTTAGAAACGTGATAATCTGCTTGCATAGTAGCTTTCGATATGTATTTTCAAAATGGATTTCGTTCTACAAGACTACTAATTTTATTAAAAATTGTATCGAAATGAAAATGATGTTCCGTGATTAAGAAATCGTTGAAAAGAAATAAACGAGTGTTTTGATAACATTGAAAAATTAGTATCAGGAAACGTAAGACGTTTTACTTTTGAGAAAATTAAATTCAAAAGTTCAACAGCTGCGAGGCAGTTTTTAAACATTTGAAGTTGAAGTCTATTTTCTTGAGAACGAAGTCTTAAAAGGAGAAATGTTGTTCTTTCTCTTCGGCATATTTTTACAACGTACAGACAAAAAGTTTTACGTGAAAACTGTTTTTTCTTCTTTTTTTTTTTTTAATGTTCATCCTTGAAATGGTCTACGTTAGCACATAACGCGCACATCTACTCCAGAAGTGTTTCTACGAATATTTCGATTTGCAAAGGCCTTTTGTACATTGTCGTCCACCAACGTGTTCTGTGCATCAGAATTTATGTCTTCTCTTTGCAAAGTGGCAAATTCGAAAAACGTGTTAGTCATCGTTGTGAAAACTGCAAAGACAGTCCCTCGTCAGTTACGAAAATCTCATTCATAATTTAACCGGTGAAAAAGAATTATGTCGTTCTTCTTGATTTATGTAATACAATGTTACATTTTATAAACAGATTTTATCGTAAATTTTCTCTTGATTGTCGTTGCGAAATAAATGCATATTGATGAAACGAGACGTGTATTACTTTGATTTATGTTGTTTCTTTAATTAAGAAAACAATATTTAATATTGTTCGAAACCAGTTCTTTCGCTTCTCCTGAAAAATATTTCATATTTCTTTGAAATGTGTCGCTTTCTTCGCGCAAGGGTGCAATATCGATAATCTATAAAATTTCACGACATTTTAGTTTTCTGATGAAAAATACAAGTATATTTCAAAAAAAAGCATCATATTATTATTATGTGGTCTTGAACAATGCGAAAATAAAATTAACAAATGAATAGGTATAATTATTATATTATAGTGATGAGCAAAATTGAATAAACATAGGCATTTTATCGAGTGTTTGCATATAGAATACTAAAAAAAAAGGAAAAATATACCATTTCGTGACATATTTTGGTTTTCCAAAAAAAAAAAAATTTATGACCTTGTTACCGTCATTATTCTGGTAAATATAAATTATTTTCGCGCAGTCAGTTTTTCACCGTAATTAATTTAAATGAAAAATTGTCAATACTTCAAACTGTTACAATTGCGTTAAAAGAAATCATATCACAATTTACTTATTGTTAGTCTCATTCTAAAAGCTTCTGTTTTCACTGCCGTGAATTTGTTTTTTTTTCTACTTTTCATTTACAACAATCTTTTAGAACTTGTATAATTTTTTTTCTTTTCATCATTTCATGGAACTTTGAATATTAGCCTTAAAGTTTAATAAAATTGCAATGAAGAAAATCATACAGCAAGTTTGAAGGGATCGTTGTAAAATTTCAATTTTATAAACCAATCAGGTTGCGAAAAGAAATTTTTTAGAAATTTTAATTTTTTTTCAGAATAAAACTATTCTTACTTTCTCATCTACACGATGTAAAAATATCTTTGGAAAATAAACGGACTTGGGACAGTCAGAATAGCTTTGCACTTTAAAGTGAAAACCAAGCAAATTTTCTTCTGCGAAGTTTTAATACCATACTTGAATACTTGAGCATCACACGTAAATAAGTAAAATAAAGTCACTTATGTTTATAAATTGCTGGAAGCAAATGGTCCTAATGTTCTATACAGTTTTCATTCTCGACACAAATGATCGTAAAATATCTCCTTAACGATTAGGTTAGAACCATGTGACAATACCTTTTTACTTGGAATTTAATATTCTTTCGATCCACGATGAAAAAAATATATAGTCCGATTTAAAAAAAAATGAAGATGAGCTTAGAAATTCTGAAACTCCACATATAAAAGATTAATACGCCATATTTTGTCTCCCTTAAACAATTTAAAAGGTATTTCAGGTGTGAATCACTTTGTACAACTGTTTAAAGTATCGACAATTTTTCATTTACGTTTCTATTCTACGAATCTTTTTTACTCTTNATTTTTTTTTATTTTTTTTTTTTTTTTTTTTGACAAATCCCGTCGCGCGAACAAATTAACGTCCAAATGATCGAAAACACGATGAATCCGTGTTCGGCGTGCGTCCGATATTTTTCGTGTTTTCTTGTTGGCAACGTCGATACGTAGAACTGGTAGAAGCGGTCTACCCGGCTGCCGGAATAATTAAATTCGTTATGTGGACCGCGTGAAACGGCCGCGTGTATTATTTAATGCCGAAATTTGTCGTCATGCTTGGTCGAACGCGGTGGAGAGAGATGGCGCGCGGATTCCCCGGGCGCGTGGTTCCGTTAATTGTATTCTCTGGTTACACCACGGGGTGCACGGAAGCACGCCAGAGCATCGCCGACCGTCGGTGAATCCGGAACTCGTCGCGTTCAATTATTTCCGAATTGCAGCTAACTTGAGGTAATCGTCATTAACCGGGAACGATTGGCGGCTGTTATTGACGCGTTGCCGCGCCGATCGTTAATTGGCTGCCATAATTGGAGAAGGCTGTAAGACGTCCTCGCTTCATTATCGCGCCAGAACCAGATAATTGATTGATCGTTCTTTCCGTCTTATTGGACGTGTAACGACGTTGAAATTAAGTCTTTTTAAGTTCCGTTTTCGAACGTTGTTGGCAATCTTTGGTTGATCTCGTGTTGCTCCATGATGTCTACCAAACATCATTTCGAAGTATTATAGTTTCGTAGACTTGTTGTAGCCACTTGTCAATGTAAGATTATAAAATATAACATTACCAAAATATTGAGAAATTTAAACAACTTTAAAATATAAATTACAATACAAAATTTACTGTATAAAATATTAAACAACTTTAATATTGAGTTTTTAATCGTTGGAAAAAAATTGGATTGTTTGTTTGTACAGCTAATGTACATGCGTGTACATGTGAAGAAATTAAAGATTCGTGGATCTATGAATTTTATATATGATATCTTTTTTTTTGTAATGACACACGATTATCATAACTACACTGATCAAATTTGAATCAAGTCTGAAAAAGTAGATATTTAATTATAAAATTACAATAATTACAATATTTAAAAGTATTTAAATATTCATGTGTTATAAGTATTATGATTAATCAAATATTACTAAATTTAGTATCCAAAATTAAATATTAAATTCGATATTATAATTATAAGTATTATCACTTATTATGTTATTTTCGGCACTGTATGTTAATTTTTTTATTAAACATGTGTTTCAGACAAATATAAATATTTTTTAATTTCTATATACATTGGCAGTACATATGTATAATGATGATAGTCATGTGGGTGAGTAATACTCACTGTATACAGTTTTATTTGAAATCGAAATATTCCTGTTGGCAATTAGAGAGATAAGACATAAAACGTTTTATTATATTATATTTGAATAACTGAATGAATTTCCATGTATTACAAAATTTTTTGAAAGAGAATTGAGATCCACACATGTATGTACGTGTATATTTACATGCAAATGAAATATAGATCTCTCATTTTCAATCAATAATTTTCGTTAGGCTAAAGGAGAATAATCTGTGAGTGAAGTATGAAGATTGACGATCATTGATTGACAGTGTGTTGTTATGATAATGTAGTATGATTCAACAATCTCGGCAAGATGATAGATTCATCTGCATTGTAGAATGTTTCCTAATTTCTTTACAAATTGAAGAATATAATTCACAAATAAAAATGATAAAAAAATATTACACGAAGTTCTACTACGAATGTTTCGTTATAAAGTTTTAAAGAAACATTAAATCTAAATGAATGTACTAAAATATTATAATGTGATAGAAAAAAGTTTAAACAATACGACATGTAATAATAATTTTATAAAATGAAAAGTAACAGATGTAATATATGCCCCACAATAGATGATTGTTTCTAATCGTTGTTCTAATTGTTGAGAAAAAATGTCTACAAAAGTTATTTAATATTAACTAGATGAATAACTTGTTTTATATAATTAATTATATAGTTATATAATTTTTACGTCTAGAAAAAATAAATAAGCAACAATTTATCATAATATAATCTCAACAATATATCACTAATATTTCAGTTCCTTGAAATTTTATACAAGATATCAGAATCCAAGTTAAAAAAACCTACAAAAAGAAATTCTTTTTTATTGAGAAATAATACTTAGTGGTGTAGATTGATTAAAAAAAATTTGCAAGTGAAAATTATAGAGGCAATAAATATTATAAAAAATAAAATTTACTATACTGTATAATAATATATACTATATAAAAGAAAAATGTATATAAAATGTTACACTTCACATAGGAAACTACACATTTCTCCATTAAAGATTAATAATGAAAGAAACGACAAAACTTTCGAAACGATGTAACTTAGTATTATCTGGCTCATAATGGATGGGTAAAAAAAACGATTGACAAGAATATGTTATTTGCCGATGTGACACAGTGTTATCCTGTACATCGCGTGGAAATTTTCTTCCGCTATAGTAGATTCTAGATATCTCGAGTACACGATATATGACGTACGAACGTAGCAGATTCCAGCCGACGCGACGCGACGTTAAATCTCGTTAAACGCGCTCTGCCTGGCTGTATCCGAATTTCGGAGAAGTTGAGATAATCGCCGTTAATGGAACGACGTCTGCATGTTGCGTCACGTGACAGCGTTCCGTCGTTAATTACGGTACTTTCGTTCGAGATTCGAAGGATACCCGTTAATTTCTGCTCCATTTTACTCCGAACTTGGCGCACGTCTTACGAATAAGATATACGTCTCTCTCCTGTTTCTACAGGAGGCTGTCTTTGCAGAAGTTTCTCAACACTTTCTTTTCGTAATCGCACATTTCATAACTATGAGTTCTAATATTAGGCATTTCGTATATCGATTAACGCGAATGAATTGTAGCTAAAGATGGTTGTTTGGATTTTCTACAATTTTCCTTTCCTTTTTATGATATAAAATTTTTTAATTATTGGTTCGTAGAATGTGTATCGATTAATGCGAATGAATTGTAGATAAAGA
This sequence comes from Lepidotrigona ventralis hoosana, assembly GCA_002806875.1. NCBI lineage: Eukaryota > Metazoa > Arthropoda > Insecta > Hymenoptera > Apidae > Lepidotrigona > Lepidotrigona ventralis. The sequence goes on along the minus strand of NIPQ01122542.1, from coordinate 24,902 downwards.
GATTTTGATAATTGTTAGGATTTTCTACAATTTCTTTTCCTTTTTATGATATAAAATTTTTTAATCGTTATTATTAATCGCTGGGTATTTCGTAAAATATGTGTCGATTAATGCGAATAAATAGTAGACAACGATTTTTTTCTAATGAATGTTAGAAATTCTAGAGAAACAAGTTATAAGTTAACTCTGAACAAGTTATAGAAAAAGATCATGATTCATTGCATATTTCGTAGAATGTTAATTAATGTGACTAAATTGTAAATTTTCTAACGAATTGTAAGATTTCTGACGGTTGTTAATTAATTTAATATTCGTAAGCTACAAATTGCCTCCTAATAACAGAGTCTAATTTTGTATTCATCTAATTATATATTCATTTAATGCGACAATAATAATCTCAGTAATCATGTTTTCTTATTTGATTACGAATAAAATTTCGTATTCGCAGACTAGAAATTGCTTCCCAATAATATAACAGCATTCAATTACGTCTACGTACTATTTTCTCAAAATTATTAATTTCAATTATCAAAAGAAAAGTCAACAAGAAATTTTCCTGAACAACAGTTTTGCCCTTCTAATTTCAATTAGTGGAATGCAAGAATTATTCATTTCAACGGTAATTTAGATCAATCGAATTTTTCACGAATCGGTTGGAAACACCGGACGAATAAACAATACCAAGTGACTAACGCGTCATAAAGTTCGGTAATCACTGCAAACAGGAAAAGAACGGACTGGCGGTGATGATGACACACGGGAAACGGAAACGACCAGTGCAGAGCATAAAGGCCGTGCGATTTATTTGTTTGGATCAGTGCTTCGACGTGCGTTCGTTGAAAAAAAAAGTGTCCGAGACTATTTGATATAGAGTCACGTGAAATTCATGGATTTTTAGTTTCACGCGGACGATTTTAATTAAAGGTTTCCCGGAATACCTAATTTCTCCTCGATTTAAAAAGAAGAAAAGAAATGATAATAATAAAGTATTTTATATACAAAATGCACAACGATTCGTATAAATCTTTATAATTTTTTTTTACGTATGATATGTTAGATATTCCCTTTGCGTTAAAATCGAGAGATTGATCGATTGATCGAGGAATATTGTTAATATTAATGGTATTATCGAGTTCGTTTCATTTGTTTTGATTATCCATAAATGATGGATTGATCGGAATATCCTTTAGTTATTTGTAAAAGAAGGTTAAAACACAGATCAGTTTGAGATACAGGTAATTTATATTTATATAGCTTTCATTTGAACGATTTGTTCAACTTCTAATTTATTATCCTGTTTGTTAATATGAATTTGACGTATATTAATTTGAATTAATTCAATTTTACATATTAATATATTTATATGTATAATTTATATATTTTATGTCATATAGAGACTTATTTAAATAAATAAGGAAATTTATGAACAAACAATTATTTAGTTTGAAGAAAATTATAATTTTTCTAATCATAATGTATCCTCAATTACAGTTGTATCTGTAACAATTTCTGATGAACACTATTTATTAATAATAAAGTAATAGCTATTCAATTTTTTGTAGACTTATGTTTGTACATCTTGTCAATATAGTCACGAGAATAAATTATTTGAACCCGATGGGACAGAGTATGTCGTCAACATGTCTGTTCAAAATAATTAATAATACATCAAGATTGTCACCTTTTTATTTCTTCTAAAAATATTTAAGTTTTCGAGAATCGTTTGCGATGAAAATTATTAATTTATTTTCGAATGATTTATGTTTGATCAGTTGGTGCAACATTTTGTGTTGCGATTTTCTTCAACTGAATGATTGTTATCGTTTAAAAAATGATAAATTATAAAATCGTATTGAAAATTATAAACAATGAATTTAAATATCACTATCTGTTGCGTTAAATAACGTTATAAATGAAGTACTGAATTTTATATGTAGGAAAATTATATGTAGGAAAATGTAGCATTTACTATGATATATCGTGTGTCTGATTAATAGTTGACTGTAACTACTTACATCTCTGCCAGTCTTGTGCATTTAAGTATATAATGTATACGTAGATACTCAAACTTCATATCACGCTGTTATATTTAATAATGAAATAATTATTTAACAATTAATTTAATTATTTAATTTAACGTTATACAAACAGTTATTTATATGATGTAGTCAAATTTTGTATTATACTATATTTAATTATATTCAGTAATTAATAATTATTTTTATACAAATTTGTTAAATTATTTATATAATGTATTCAAACTTCATATTACTGTATTTAATCTCTCTCTCTCTCTCTTTGATATTAATGATCACTTATCATTTTTTAGTAATTGTTTATTTAATTCAATTTAATTCAATATTATATATAATACAATAAGTTCGAACTTCATGTTTTATTATACTTAATAATTAAATAGTTATTTGATAATTGACGACTATGTTTATTTTTCAATATTAATAATTATCTTTTCGACGTTCATGAAACATCGCAGATCACTGATAGTACATATCATTAACGGGGGAACCATAACGAAGGACTCTGATTGAAAAATAGCTGATAAATGCTCCGTTCTTGCAAATGTTATTTGTTTATTAAATCCAATTTAATGCAATTTACAAAACATCGTCATGAGAATAACACCGAGTGTTAATTAAATCAACAGTGTTAATTAAAATTCAATGCTCGCGTTCGAGAGATTTATATTCACGTTCATATGTTTTGTTCGCGATGAAGAATTGGTTTTCGTAAATGCGTACGAAATTTATGCAGGTTCATTTGATAAATTTGTTTACCGACGGCTGGATGCATTGTCGGTCGACATATCGAGCACTCGTTTGCTCTCAATGATACGAGACACAAGACACCGGCAAATATTTGCTAGATGACGAAACTAAAAATACAACGTAAACACGAGCGATCAAACGAATGGAGTAGGTGTCCGACAAGTTTGCCGATGAACGGTGGAGTTTCTAATTAGAGCGGATGTAGATCTTCCGTGGCAAAAAGTTTATATTGTTTATGAAAGAGAAACGAGTAATAAAAATAAATTTAATATCAAGGCAAATCTTACGTATTAACAGCGAATCAATATAAATATCTCTCTGAGAACAGTATTATTTTTAATATCTTAGTAAATATACAGTTTAGCAATTTCTCTCGATTTTGGTAGTTTCACTGTATTTTTAGAAAGCTTCGCGAAATGAAAGAAAGTAAATAAAAAAAAATTTTTTAATTTCACGTTTTTTTGAAATGACAGCAAAAACTGTATTATTTTTTTCAATCTCTTCTGACTGAATTCTTTAATAATAAATTGAAATNTTTTTTTTTAAAAAAAAAAAAAAAAAAAAAAAAGAAAGAAAGAGCTGTAATGAAATTGGAAAAGGTGAAAAGGAGCTAAACTGCAACTAATATTAAAAATATACTTATAAAGCCTTGGGATAATTTCATGACGTAATGTTGATTTAAATTTTTTGTAAAATAATTCTCTAATTAGCTGTAATTATTATAATGAAATAAAAGTATATTGATCTTGTAAGTGCGTATTCAAATGAAAAGGCTGAATTTAAATTTGAATATTATAACTATAAAATTGAACTTGATATTATAAACATTATTAATTATAAAATTATAACATCTGTAATATAGTATAATATTTATAATTATAAAGATAATTGTAATTATAAGATTGAAATCTAAATTGCACATCTTTCTGCAATTTCATATTTTTATAAATATAATTGGAAAAAGGAAGCTTATAAAATAATTTGTTTCTTGCTACTAAATATTACAACAGTCTCTTTATTTTTGATATTTTATATATTCTCAGCATTTTTGCATCCATATTTTAATTTAGTTTCATTACTCGTAGTTCAATCAGGATCTCTAGAATCAGGACTCTATCATCGTTAATACAAATATTAATGTTATACAAAAATATCGATATTGATATACTTTTAACAAATATGAACAAATTTTTAGCAATATTTAACACTAATTTTTAACGAATATTTTAAAAACGTATTATCATTTTACGAACTCACATTAAAACAATTTAAAGACTTTAGTCAGCTTTCCTGCCTTGAGATGCGATTTATTTATCAGTAAAATCTGTACTATAAAAGCGTCAGTAATTTCAGTTAAAAATTACTGCAACCACTGGTAAATACAAGAGTACACCGTTCGTCTGTGAAAGAAGTAAACTAAATGTGATAAAATTTCGTTCTTCGAAGTCTTTCATTGTCGAAGAAAATCAAGTTCTTTTGCTGTTGCTCCTAGTTCGAATTGAAAATTCATAATGAAACGAGACGTTCGTTTCTCCAGCGATTTACTTACGTTGTACAAGCGCGTAATGTATGCAATTTAACATTGTACAGTTAGGCACACATTTGTGTTTTTACACTCGATCTTCTTACAAATCGAGTATTGAAAGGAGAATTGATTCTATAGACATTTTCCGTTTATTTTTTTGTGTATAATTTCTGTGGCTATAGCTACAGTTGGATACAATAAGTCACAGAAGTTTGCATGCATCTGTTAAATTTTAAATGTTTAGAAAAATACAGGAATTTTAAACAATTTATAGGTATTATAAATATTTTATATTATTATATATTTATATAAATTTATTTATTACAGTTATACAGATTGTGAAAAAATGATTGGAGAACATGAAAAAAATCAGAAGTCTATTATACGATTACCATTGGACAATGTTATTATTATTATTATTATTATTATTATTATTATTATTATTATTATTATTATTATTATTATTTTATTCTACTTTTAATTTATAAATTTCTTATACTTTAAATATAGATTTTATACTTTAAATATAGATTTTATTCCTATTGCCTCATTATACATATGTATATGTTACGTTTATAAATTTTCAATCTATTTATATACTGTTCTAAATAAACGTAAGATCATTATTTTCAAATTGATCTAAAATCTTAATTAATAAATGAAGATTTGACAAGTTTGCGTAGATTTCTGTGACTGATTGTATGAAACGGTTTCTAGTTATTTCAATCACACTAAATCGTGTTATCCGGAGGGAAATTTTTGGGGATGACAATTCATCCTTTTACAATTGGATGTACATTTCTTTTGGAAGTTTGAATTCAATTCTTTGCTTCTCATAGTTTTCAAACGCGAGAGAGGATTATCGATTGTGAACAGCGGTGAAAAGAGGGAGGGGAAAAAAAAATGAAAGCTATCAAACCGAGGGAGAAGGGATGAAAACGGAGTTGGGGATATTTCATGGTTCTTCGTTCCACCCACTTTTCGACGGTTTCACGATTGGCCGGAATATAAATTTTCAATGATGTGCACTCGTTTAAGCGTGAAAGGTCTGCTTAAAAGCGATGTTTAGCGACATCATGAGCGTCCTCGACGATTTGTTACGCGTGAAGAAGTACCCAAGTATGTCAATATCGATCTTCCACGATATTCGATATTCATGATATTCCGTGCCTTCAAAATATAATTATTTACTTCATTCTCGATCTTGTTAATCTCTATAGTCTCTGAAAAATTCTAAATTTCTCTCCGATTCATGTAACATATTCCCGAACTTTCTTCGAAATTCTAAATTCATCGAGGGATCCAAAAACCTCTATCGATCCGGAATACTAATTCGAAAATACTTAATAATTGGTGATATACCTATGAAACCGTGTCCTCTAAGAACATTTCATTTTCATATTATCTAAAAAAAAAAAGAAAAGAAAAGGACCGAAGAATCGAGTGTATTCTACGCTCAATTACACGCGAGATCATTATCAGAGCTGAGTAAACTCTGTGCTAATAGAGTACAGAACTCGGAAGAGAAACGCGCGTGGCACGCGTACTCTGCAAATCGATCGCACGAGAGAGGACAAAGGGCGCACGCATAACAAATCGGCGAACGCAGCCTCGGCACACGAATTGGCTCTAAATGTGTTGAACATTATACGTATCCTGGTGTCGTCATTATCCCCTCGAACGGGCGAGGGGCGCTACGATGTGCTGATGTCGCTTGCCGGTGTTTCTTGCTTTCACGGGCTTGTAATCACGGATTATATATCGAGCGAGCTTTTACTATATCATATATATATATATATATATGTATGTATATATATGATATATATACAAGTACGACCATGTGCGAGAAGCGAACTTAATAGACAAACACGGAAAGTGAAAATAGAAAAAGAAAAAGAGAAACGCGAGGGAAAAAAAATGACGAGAAAAGGAGCAAGCGAAGGAAGATATAGTGACCCACCCCCTCTGCCCAACCCCCTCGGGAATATACGATACATATATGTACTACTTGCCGCCTACCCCCATTACCAACATCCCCTCAGAACCTCTCCTCGTGGAGATGGATAAAAAAGAAAAGAAAAAAGAAAAAAAATAGAAAACCAACACAGATAGAGCGGACGTAGGGGAACAGGATGACCGAGAACACAATGACCCAGAATATACAGATTATACATGTCTCACACACAGATACATCGACGAGTCAAAGCAGGGACCACGTGATTATGTCTGAGCTGGAAATTGCGATTTCGCATGGAACACATATCCACGTCGCTCTACTATCGACTCCGCACCGATCATTCTCTCGAACGATCCCTCTCAGGCGAAAAGAAAAAAATAACAATCCCTTCCTCGACCCTTGATCCTTCGCTACTACCACCACTAATCTCTCTCTCTCTCTCTCTCTCTCTCTCTCTCTGCTGTCTGCTTTCGAAATTGTCTCTGTCTTTTACTTCCACCCCTGTTTTCCCTCCCGTATTATATCTCGACTCTCGAGTTTTTTCCTTTGGTTTGGTTTGGTTCGTCGCTGCTTCTTCGCGAGAGCGACTCTGACACGAGCCCGACGCAACGCATGCCTTGCTCGGTCGCGTGCTCACAGCCGCGTGCATGAGAACAAGCCCCCCGAGCTGCTGCTTTTTTTCACTGGGAGGAAGGTGAGCCTCCTCACGTTTTGCGATTGGCTCCTTTTGTTCCGAATCGAAAAGTAGACGAGAGACGAGCGGATGGGATTACATTCTCGTAGTAAGTTTGAGATTAGAGCTTTGCTAATGAGTAATGAGTAGGGGATCGTTACGTACGCGTTATGAGAAGCATGTTCACGATGCCTTGGCGCGTCTGCGTCTGTACTCGATACTTTGCCCTCCTTTGTAGTTTGTTTTGCGCTGTTTCAGTTTTTTACAAAGTAGATGAGAGATTGTTGATGATCGATATTCCACAGGAAATGAGAATTCGATTTCAGACACGGCGTGGACACGATATGTTGAAAGTAATTTCTAACGTCGGAATGTTAAACTGATTTTTTTTTTAATTTTGGTGATTCTTTGAATTTCCATTGTGCAGTAGTTTGTACGTGCAAGCAAATACACGACGAAAATTCGAATCGTTCAACTATCGATCTTCATTCACGGAAACACACACAGTGTCTAAAATTATTTTAATATTATTTTGCAAAAGTTTCGGAATAGAGATTTCTGATAGTTACTGATAGAGTATAATAGATAACACTGTCGTGAATTATTGGAACAATTATTATTAATTATTCTTGCAGATAAATATCTCGGGAGAAATATTTTATTCGATTCGAGCAAATGAGAGTAATTACGTATACGTAATTTTTTTTATTTTTTTTAAATTGCAACATCATTTTGTACATTGTAACTTGACGTAGAGAAGAATTTAATAGCCTGTTGCATTATAAATTCTGAAATTATCAGTTCGATTTTGCAAAATCATTTAATAGTCGTAATATTTTGATCATTTGCAGTAATACAACAAAGATTTGTATATATTGAACGTAGTATAAAATAGTAACAGAAATATGCGATATACTGTTTCCTTGTACCACAATTAAGATGATGTTGAGTTTTTTTAAAACAGAAGTATGTATTTTTTTTTTTTCGAAAACTCAAGGAGATCTTTCTTTTGGCATGACGAAGAGTATTTCTAAAACATTTGTTACCATTTTATGTTGCCAATTCTCTTGTAACATTGCAAATGAACAAATAATATGTATTTTTATAATAAACTCTTAATATAATTCTTAATAATTCATGAATTCTTTGTAATTCAAACCCTAAAAATAGATACATTTAATGTATTAAATTGTTCTAAAAGTATAAAAAGTAAAGTACTTGCAAAGAAATTTAATACTAACGAAATTGGCATGTAGTTATATGTAGTTTCAAAGGAATAATTTTTGTTAGATTTATTTCCATTGTAATTTGAAAGGGAAATTTTTATGAAATTCGAGTAATTACTTTCATATGCAAATTGTTGGATAGATTTATCATACATAAATATTCACAGTTAATTAACAGTAAGTAAGTAACGCATAATTTGTAAATCTCAAATATTTTCGTTGTTTCTGATGGGAAAAAGAGAGAAATATTTGAAAAAATCCAGATCCAAATTATCCAGACCTTTTTAAATTGCTGTTATTATAATTTAATTTTGTACAATTGGAGGGATATTAATTTTTCTTCGAAAATATCATGAAAGAGAGAGTGTATACTTGATGAAAAAGGAAAATACATATGTAGAACTATGTAAGTTTGAGATGGTTTATGAAGTTTCTATATCGTACACTCTTGTAAACAAAATAACAAAATACCTAGTAGATTTGATCTACGATAGTATTGAATACTGCAACTATGGCTAAGTAACTATTGGCATGTATAGCTTAAGCATGAAAATCTATAAAGCTTCATTATTTTCGCTTTCTAATCGAATACAGGGTTTTTCTTCAAGGTAATCCAGACGACATCGTGCACATTTGCGATGGAACTTATGTTTCATCAAATATGAAAAAGTTGAAGATCTAAGGATTTTCATTAAAATTTTAATTTCATCGTACGTAATATATTTTTTTTTTTTTTTCTAATTAAACTTAGAGCAACGAGAATATTTCAGATGTACAACTTAAGTAAAACGTTCGACGCAGTGCTATCTATCAGTATACTATCTTTGACGCCTATTAATTGTTTCTCAATTTTAGTTCAAACAAAATGCAGAATTCTTCAGAAGACACCGTTAAAATTTCTCTTTCGTTTATAAGCTGTCTAGACTCTTTAATTAATTAAACTTTCGCGAATCACCGTATAATAACAACAACAACAACAAACAACGCAAAACAAAAGATACAAGCTTCGCGCAGTTGTGAACTGAAATTCCATGTTGAAATCTTGCAAAATTCTCACACGCGCCAATCCGCAAAGTATCTCGCTCGGAGTTGCAAAGTGAAAACTTCCAATAAAATTGTACAATCGCAACGTTACGTGACTGGTTTTACATCAATCCGCCAATCCGCAAAATGTGAGGGAGACTTGCCACCTTTCGCGAGATCGATTCGTTCCACGACGAAGGGACGATCTCTGTCTCGCCTCGCATCACGCAAGCAAGTTCTCATCAGAGCTTGAATCTTGCTTACAATTGTACTTTTCTTTTCGACGATAAGTTACTCGCAGCCAGAACTAAACTAGCCAGGCTTTACGTTTCACCCTGTTCCGTTTCGTTTCGTTTCGTTCGAAATCGGTTACGTTTCCAATGCATCGTTGTCGAGAGAGCATCTCGATGACACACCGATCCTCGTGTCTCGTGATACTGACAGCAATGGCAGCAAGGGCAGACACGTGGATCAAGTTATTTGCAATCTGTCGATCCGTTGTCCAGAACCTAGGCGAAGTTTCCATCGCGGAGTCGATAGCTGAGTGACGTTTCCATGCCAGCCAGTAGCGAGCTTTTGCTCTTGAAATTCTCCGGTCTACTAGGCACTCATGAGGCCTGGTTCAGCAAATCGATTCCACGCGATGACGTTTCTTTCTTTCTATTCGTTTTCGATTACTCGAAATTTCAACTTGACTCCCGCGAAACTTTAACTTCAGTTTCAAATTGTTTNGGTTTTTTCCTTTTTTTTTTTTTTTTTTTTTCTTTTCGTTTCGGACATCGTAACAGCGTTCATCTGCTCAATTTTTGGTTTTAGACTCTGGTTTCAGACGTTGAACGTGTTTTCACTTCAACAGTTCTCCTTCTACACTGTCTTCGTTTCAGACATTCGCGACGTTCCTTTGTTCTATTTTTCGTTTCGTAATCACGTTTTACTCTTACTTTGTACGGGAATAGCCATTCTGTAAGTTTGTATCGTCTTATACTATCTTTCTCCCGTGTTCCTTCTTTTATCTGACAAGTGTCTCTCCATCTGAGAGTTACGTTTCGTTCGAAACAGTTATTTGCCACGCAAAAGGAACGTTATATGCTGGCGAGAAATATTATTATTCATTGAAGGTAGGAAAATAACGAGAGAGTGGAAGGTGAACGAACTTCTCTATGGATTCGCTGGTCTTTAATAGTAAGTATAACGATGTACGCCTGCGGTGTGTAGTTGAATANTTTTTTTTTTTTTAACATTTTTTTTTTTTTTTTTTTTTTTTTTTTTTTATTGAAATATCGATCGATTTTTCTTTTCTGTTCACTCTGTGTATAAAAGTATTGGAACGTGATGTTAGAGTACTCCAGAAGATACTTATATAGTACATAACAGTTGACTCGAAGAACGTGGTTTGCCATACTCGTAGTAGTTTTACACCTTTGCATGCATTCGGTTCTCTGGATGTTTGTGTCCAAAAAAGAAATGTGTTTATATGTACATCTCTTTCCGTGTAAAATTAAAATAAACAATGATCGACAGCGTTAATAAATTAGAATTAATACAGAAAATCAAATATATGATGTATAAGCGTTTGAGTATCGTCTATGAGAAATCAGAGCATGTAAATGTGAAAAACGAGTCAAGCCGGCGAAAGATAAATACTTTTATACAGAACAGAGTATAAAAATTGATTTACGTGTGATGTA
>NIPQ01122542.1:0-14013 GCA_002806875.1 Lepidotrigona ventralis hoosana | reverse complement strand
TTTTTCAACGTTAAACTTATAAAAAAAAAAAAAAAAACACGTGAAATCATAGATAGATAGTTTGTCATATTGTTCGCCTTTTTTCCTCTCTCTTGTTCCTTCTATCTTCAATCAAACCAACGTTACAACGCGCCGTCAGTCTGTAATGCACTTTGCAGTATTTTCATTTCACAGGAAAACCGATAACAACGTTTTATCAACGAACGAATATTATAAATACGAGGTGAAACCAACGTGATATTAAAAAGAATAGTTTCACAAGCTGATTGGACGTGCTTTAAATTTATTAAAAGGTATTACCAGTTCAAATTCATATTCCATCTGTCATTCTCATATTAATTATTAATTAATAATTACACTGTCACTGTCTAGCAAAAGTTGCTGTTTGAAAAATTATCATTCATTGTTCGTATTGAACATTTCAAACACAGTTAATTGAAGGGAAACGAATAATAATTGTTGTTGCCGACAAATTACTTAGTATTAGAATTATTAACGAAATTCTGATGTAGTATGATCACGTCGTAACGAAATCTCTTTAAAAATGCACCGCTGTAAATTAATAAAATCTTTACGAACAGTTAATTAATTACTTTTATTACTCGTTAAGAACCAATTTGATGCTAATATTTTATTTACGATTTACATATAGTTTCATTAAGCATTAGGTACTATAATTTTCTACCTTCTACTATAGTTTTATCTTCGTAATGAGTAGAATACAATGCAAAAAGGGAAAAAATTTTCACTTTGAAATTCAAGATCAAAGTCACTTTTGCAGCAGATTCTGTACATATATTTCCATCGACTGAAGATTTGAAAATTCATCTATGATAGCTACGGATTTTTCTTTCCACTCTGTGAATAAACACAAGTCAGAATGAATCAATCCAGTTCGAATGAAGTCGGTTGGTACGTCGGTAACGAGCGGGTAATTAACGTTTTACGAGAATTCCGGGTACTCGATTTACGATTGTCAGAAGACTGCTGATAGACAGCTCGTAAATCCGTGGAACTACGACAGCAGAGTACACGGGCCATTGTTCACTGGGTTTGTATCAGCTCGCTGCTGTTAATCATAAACTGTTAATCGCGTTTATCCACGGCTGGACTGCGGCCCACTCGATAATTTGATACGGACGTCGACTAACGATCGTCTTGACGCTACGTAGCCTACGTATCGAGTACCTGAAGCCATCATTTCGATTCAAATCGTAGTCGGGTTGCATCGAGGCACGAGCAGTCGGTGAAATTGATCGGACACTGAGGATTTATGGGGTATTACAGAAACGAAAATGGGAAGGTTATGGTGGATCCAAGTGGTTGTTCCGAGAGAGAATTTATCGTTCAACGTGTTTCGTATGAAATTGAAAGATTTAGATCGGTGATAAAATTTGGTTCATTCTATTGCTGTTTGCACGAAGCGAGAGTGTTTGAACCGATTTTTATATATTTCTTTGCGAAAGAATGACCATAGGAAATTATATCTTGTCAAAAAGTTCAATTATGTTTTTTGAAACCAAGCAAATCTGATAGCAAAGCAAATTTTACGGGATCCGGAAGTAAAAGCAAATTTTGCAATAGTTGCGTCTTATTTCGTAAGTGTAACATTCTATTAATCTTTATAACAAATAATATTAATCAGTGACACGAATTAAAAAAATTTCGATCAATCGCATGTCGATTTCTTTAATTTACGAAATAAATTTTGTAAGATATATATTTAACAAATTTTGTATAACATAATATTTAACAATATAATATAATATTTAATATAATATAATATAATATTTAACAAATTTTGAAAAGACTTCATTTAAAGTGTTAAATGAAAAAATGTTGTTCTTTATTTTCGACTTATTTTTGCATGTAAAGTGATACTAATGACACACTGATCGCAAGAACTTGTATAAAAGAATTTTGTCTTGTATAAAATCAACGGTGTCTTTGAGCGTCTCAAGCATCTCGGTAGCGAAGGATTAAGGAATTATAATGTCCGTGACATTTTCTGCAGAGAAAAGGAAAAAAAAACCGAGATGATTTTATTACAAAATTCCGAGAACAGTTGTTTATTATATTTTGAAACGAGACTCACATTAATGAATCACAAGTTTATAAAGGGAAAAAAAGCTACCAATCTTTGTAGAGATAAAAAGGTAACAAGTATGCTGCGCAAATTTTATTACAAGATTCTAAGAGTTCTCATCACCATCGAAGATTATCATCATGTTTTCAAAAAAAAATTTCCTTCGCACATAAGTAAACTGACTTTTTATTATAGCTATTTCTTTTGAAATTAACCCACTAATACGAGTTGATTTGAACTAAACGCGTCATATAAAATTCTGAATGTCAGAATCTCTACAATTTATCCAATTTTACAAATCAACGAATTATCTTATCATATGATATCACATTACTCACGAAAGTTTCACGAGTGAACTGGTAATACTTTCCACGAGCATTTCGCTACAAATAAAAAGCTTCGTTATAGCGAAGAACGCGATCTTTTTACGTAAATCTGCAAAGTGACATGAAACAAAGTGGTCATTAATTTATTACGGGCCATTTGCACGATGACATTCGCCATTCTCTGTTACAGAATATATGAGAAAAGAAAAGAAAAGAAAAATACAAGATGTACGTTGTTTTTGGTATATATTATCGGACTATATATTAAGATATAATTTTTTGGTTGCTCGATTTTAATTTAATTGTTCAACCAGTTGGAGGACGACAGTTCTTTGGTAATTTAAAGATTTCCTTTCTTCCTTTCTGTTTCGTTTGACCGTCTTAAAATTAACGAAGAAGCTTTTAAGACAAAGTTCTTACATACTGTATTGTGAATTGTCAATTGACAATTTGTCTTACGAACCTTACGAGCTTCTGAACGTTTGAGGAACGTTTGCTACTATGGAGATTTTGAAGAGCAAATGTTCACTGGCTAAGCTTAGGCTAAGTACATATTTGTTTCGCACACACCTGTTAATATCACAACTTTTTTTTGCAACGTTCATCATAGATGCTAGCAGTGTATAGATAGGAAACAGCGTGCCCTATAAATAATAAAACTCTAATTCTCCTCCTTCCCCCCAGGAATAAACGGATAGAAACCTTGCTAAGTGGATCGTCGAATCATTATAAAGTTTTGAAATAATTTAATCACCGCGAAAAATCATTATCCTAGTAGTGTATACATATATTTAATCTGACAAGTGGAAATATAACGAGTATGGTTGATTTTACAGTGCTCTGTCAAACTTACAATTTTATTACATATGATCAATATGGCGAAAAAAGAAACGAATAAACTAAATTTATATTTGTAATAAAGTTCTACGTATAATATTAATAAAACTCGATGTTTTGAAATAGTTTCATTTCTGGTATATGGTATATCCAATAGTTTGTTGAATATAATCTATTTCTTGCAAGAAAAACATGTAGGGATTTCAACGTAAAGTAAATATTTCAAACATTTTTTACGAATTTTCTTCATTTACGCTTCTGTTCTGCATATTGATGCAAGTTCATTTCTTGAAATAGCTTGGCCAAATTATTTTGACATATGCATTGTAGTAAAGAGTCTGTTGAAAGGAGGAAAGTTTAGGAATTTCAATAAATAAATTTCTGCCAAACATTTCTAATTTTCTTCAAATGTATATACTCATAATGTTTAAAAAATTTTCTCCATTCGACTCGAATGCTCAAAATTTTCCTTCATACAATTGAGATATCTAATAATTAGAATTTTATTTACTTATGAGAGGAGAAGATTATTATTTAATTGCAATTATAACTTGTCCGAATTTAAATTCTGAGAATCACACGATTTCTACAAGTAATTCATTTGATATTCTCCCAATAGTTTATTGGCCAAAATATAATTCTAAATTAATTTTTTTTTTCTTTTCAACGTATAAATATTTAATCCCCAAAAGACAAAAAACCTTTAACGTTAAATAAAATACCAAAGTACGTGGAGCTTGTTTGGGTGAAAATACGGATTTAGATTTCGAAAGTAATTTTATTTCCATTGGTATAGTTCTATGTTGTTGATATTGTTACATCAAGATTCGAAGGCAATGAAATAATTTTACGAAATTTTTTGAAACGAGAAGAATAATATATTTTATATATTTTCTGTTCGAAAAATCGTAATGTTGCAGAGGGGATGAAATGCAGCAAGCAAACAATCTCGACGAAATTTAAAATTGTACAAAAGTCATTACGTTCATTCAGATTAACAATTTATTAATATTTTTGCAATTTTATAGTTGCGAGTGTACTTCCTTTTTTGTGCCTCTCGCGAGCGTACTTCCTTTTTTGTGCCGTGTTGCTTCAGCTGTTCAACGTACGCAGACTTTCGAACAAATCCACAAATATAATTATAGATATTCACTTTTCCGAGCTTTTATTTTATTGGTTTTTTTAAACGATCGCTCGCCGTCACAGGTGAAACAAATGGCCAATATCTTTTTTTTTTTTCAATCTGCATCGTCGATTCTTGCGATATGACGACACGATTCTTTTTTTTTCAAAAGTCTTTTTCAAAGAATTACGCGAGGCAATAATATACCGTTCTGACGCCTTTGCCGATCTTCGATGAAACATTTACATTTCATCGTTCCGGAGAAACGTTGATTTCTTTTCTTGGTTTTGTTCTTACTATGATTGAATTGATTTTCAAAGATTTTGCAGAAATGTGAAACGATGCTTGATTCTTCGATAAATTCATTATTCTCGAACGAATTTCCATTTTAACATTTCACCGTGTTCTCCAAGGAGGAGACCTTGAATTTCTTTCTAAACGAAATCGGATTTATATTCTTTCGTTCTAAGGATTCGTATCTATCCGCTATTTAATTAATAACATTTATTGTAATACGATAATTTAAATAAGAGATATAAAATACTTTGAATGTTTAAAATGCCCGATTTTCTGATTACAAATGATATAATAATTTATATAATTAAAAAAACTGTAAAACTAAGTTTCACAGTAGTATTTCAGATTAAATGACCAAAGTATTTATGAAATATTTCATTATAATATAATATATAGTAGATATATATTTAATCAGCTTGCTACAGACATTTATTTATTGAACGTGAATGCAATAATTTATGCGTGCTAGATATTTGTGGCAAATATCACTGTCAACGAGTTCAGTCTGTTAAAAACTTTCATGTTTCATTTTAACAAAAGTCGGAAGTGAACTTGATCAGAGGAAGAAGTAATCAGTTTATAAATTGTATTTATCTTACACTGAATTTTTGACTGACATCTGCGAAAAAGATTGCTTTTCAAATTTTAAATTTACTTGTACTGTAATACATATCTGTGCACACGTACAGTTTACACAAATTGGCACATTTTTAAATGTGAAAAACAAGCTATCAGTAAAACAATATATATTTATTTCCTTTCGTCGAAGTAAACGTTTTTACAACTTTTAAAACTCGCAGAGTTCTCTAATTGACGCTATAAAATATTGGCTGATTGAAAAAGACTGGGAGAACAAATTCTTGAAATCGCCCCCCTGAAAATTGCCAAAGCCAACGATGCGAAAGTTAATCTCGGGAGTGATAACGACAATTTAACTTCCCCGTTTCCATTAAGCCGCAAGTCATGCTTCATCGCGACTCAACAGCGTGTTTAAGAGCAGAGCCTCGTCGTTCGCTCGTGCTGGCAACGTCTCATTAATCTTCGTCGCCTATGCGCGCACCTTACGCGTCCACAGGAAACGCGATTCAAAGATCCGGCGAGTGAAAATTTTTCCACTGACGAGGTATCGGAACCAGCGTTGAAATAAGCCAACCCACCTTGATACCAACTTTCACCTGTTGCACGTGTGTCTCTGTGCCACGACGTCTCCAGTCATACTTCACCTTTGGCCACTCCATTCTTTCCTCGTTCGAATGACGAGGCCATCGCCAGGCGCAGTTAGCCTCTCGTTTGTTCTCATTTGTTCTGCCTTATCCTCGGTTGCTTCATGCAGCTCGCGAACCCGGCGAAACTGAAACTTCACGGAGCTATAGAGGTATTGCTATATCTGTAGAACAGAATGGAACAAGTTGATTCCAAGGTTAGATTAAATTTGAGAACGATAGCAAGATTCAATGGGGTTACATTTTGTGTAATTTTCTTTTCTTTTTTTTTTGCAATTATGATTATTGTGGTTCTGTTACTGTTTGAATGGAACGAAATTAAATAGCCTTGTATATTAAAATTAATTTTATTTGATTTGTAAGGAAAAAAAAATTAAAATTAAAACGACATTTTTAATTTAATAATATAAGATAAAATTTAATATAATTTACATACGGTTACGTACGATTATTTTGACATATGATTTACAATGTTTTGCTTTGTATAATTTACAATTACATCGATACTCTTATTACAATTATTAAAATATACGTGTATCTTCAAGTAAAAGGCGTTTACATAAAATTATGATAATTCTTCATCACGTGACGAACATTTCTGAACGTTATTTACAATGTTGCACTTATGTTAGTTCTGACGCCGGACGGATATTTCAATTTTCGAATATTATTAACCTTCTGGCTGCAACGTGGAATGCAACAGAGTTGCAACTGCCGCAGAGTGCACGTAAACGAGATTACTGTACGTGCGATCAATAATTCATTTTCACTCTTGTGCACAGCTTTCGAAACAAGAAAAAGCGATACAGCTTTCAAAACGAGGCGGTATAGTGGTGCGTCGTTAAAATATAAAAACGTTGGCCATAGGAAAGCCGCCATAGTGGCGTTTCGTCGGGAAAAAATTACTTAATGGTAAGCCACCATAGTGGCGCGTAGTAACTAACGAATTAATGGTTCGCGTTTATTATGTTTTATGCTTCAAAATGTGTAGGAAATATCCGATGTCTAAATTCGCGAGACTATTTCGTGCCAGAGTCGATCTCGAACTTTTTCTCGAACTTGGGAATTTTGTTTTTGTGAGTTGTTAGCGAGATCACGTCCACATATATTAAAGTTGCTCGCGAGCTGCAGTGTAGATTTGGTAAAAAAAAAGCTCGTGACAGTCGAAGACGTAGATGATTTGTGAAAAATTTATCTAAATTATTTATAATTATATTGAGCATTAATATTTGTGTTTTACCTCGAAATAATTCATTTTTGCTCTTGTAATTAATGACATTTTCTTGCTCGAATCGAAAAGCAAGGAGATTAATGCCGTTTCTGCTCGATCATGTATTTAATTCAATTAATTGTACAATTATTGTTACAAGATAACGTGAGTAAAGTTGTAGAGATTAAAAGTTTTGTTAAGATATTTAAAAGGTTGCATTATAGTATTTCGTGAATTATATTTAGTGTTGCTCGCTTATGAAAATTTTTCATAAATATATTATGTAATATGTTACATAAATAACATTGACATTACAATGAGACTCTACTATTGGTCAGATTTGAAATAACATATCTATAGAAATTACAAGATAATTTGATATATTAAAAAATTATAATACAAATATATATATTGCACTGTATCTATAAATCTCAATATTTAATGAGAATATCTTATCATATATTGTATACTTAATCTATAATTCTTTAAATTTTATAAAATTATAAAATCTTACAATTTTATCTTATAAATAAATAATCAAGAAGTATAAAAAAATATTTTATATTTATTTTTTACAAAAATATTCATAAAATAAATAGTAAAAGAAATATAAATATAATATATATTCATCGATTGATGAGAAATTAATATCTCATCGATTGATGAGAAAATTAATATAGTTATTCATGCTGTACAGTGTACACTAATTTTTTATTAAACACACAGTAAATATTTTGTAATTTCTATATACATATTCAAATTTCATTTCAAATGTTATTAATATAATCATAATAGTTGTGTCTCATTACAATTTTATAATGTTTTATATAATATATATAAAATACATTAAATAATAATAATATATTATTGAATATTAAATAATATTAACATAAGATATACTAAATATACATACACTATAATATTATAACGTATAATGATATATAATAATATTAGAAAAATTCTTCTGTGCTAATAATAATTCACATGTACAAAATAATTTCAAGAATCAATTTTTGCAAGAAAAATTATTCTCACAGATTTATTCGAAAATAATTACATCTTTAACTTGACCACAATTAGTATGACAAATATACAAATACAGAAAGATACAACACCACCAGTTTGTAAATTTTTCTTATAAATCTCTCTCTGTTTTTATTCAATTTGAGAATAGGTATGGGCATACATGGGTTCGTGTTACAGCGTGAAATATCCTGTGAATGCTTTATTCATCCGGGTCGATGACCTGTTTAAAGTTTAAACCAATTTCGAGATGCAGCTTCCTTGTATTCACGGCAACGCCTATGAATCTCTGATTTTCGAAATACACGCGAGGATAATAGTTAAAGTGGCGACTTTCACGGCTTTGTGAAATTAATATAACCAAGAGGACACGACGAGGTTTAGCGTATTTATGAGACGTCTCTTATTATAAACGACGTGTCTCACGATGATATCGATTTTCTTAGATACATCAACTACATGTACATACAATTTCCTCTCGGGAGGAAAAGAGTAGAAAATCTAAAAATCGATACTTTAGACCGTTTTGTACGTAGTCGCTTTATATTTCCACTTGTTTCAGATTTATCTCTTACATCTTGATTCTCCTTCTCTTTGGAGGATAAATAAGTAAATACACGAGCAATTGAAAATCTATGAGCATGGAGAAGTTGCAAAAATTAAGTAAAAAAAAGAATACTATATTTCACAGATAAACAAATGGTGTTTTACACCGTATTCGATTCTGAAAGCTACATCGATAGAATTTAGTTTAGCGAATTGACAAAATTATCTTTCATATATTTTTCAGTCAGTGTTCAATGTTGTTACAAGTGATTTGTAACGTGTAAACATAATTTTCTTGTTAAAACCTACGGTCGGTGGAAGAGTTTAATTGTAATATTCCAATATTATTAAACTGTTCTGTCGATTGACAATTTTAATAACAAAAGGATATTTGCACGACGCAAGTTGCTTTCAATGGCTTGGTAGGATCGATTTCTGAATTTTCCACCAAGAGAAAAGTAATATACTAATCAAAACTTAATTCGATAACTGTTTCACGAAGTTTGAAGTTTCACTCCAGATGTAAATTCGTTTGATACAATAATACGATAATTGCTACTATTGGTATATATATTATAGAACGTATTATTATCACTCAGTTACACCAAACATCACGATCCACTCATTTCCTGAAGAAAGAAAGAAAAAAAAATCTAACCGATGATATTGATCGATGGATCCACAATGACCGCGAGAAATCAACGCGCGGCAGAAACTTTATATAAATAACGCGACGATCCACTTAACTTTTCGCTCACCGTAGAGACAAGTCCGAAGAAACAAGGAGAAAAACGAAACGTGCCACGAGTTAACCGACTTGCTCGTGTGTGCGAAGCAAATTCGTTCCGTTCGGATGCGCTCTAACGTGCGTGCCTTGCGATCGAGCCGGCTGAAAAAGAAAAGAGCGACGCGAGAAGCGAAGCCATCGATGACACACGACGATCATCGAGCTAATGAAAAGAGAAAGAAAGGGAAAAAAGAAGAAGAAGAGAGAATCTCGGAGAAAAAAAAAAAGGAAAAGAAAAACGGGATGAGAAACGCTCGAGACGTGGCACTCGCGCGAGAGCTCGAAGAATTTGCCAACCTCTCTCGACAAATACATTGAGCATCGTGTACCTCTGCCAACCCCCTCCATAGGCTTTAAGTGTTTGTCGCGGAGAAGTTGGTAAAACGATCAAAGGAAATCGTTCGTTTCACTCGGATGTCGTTCAACTTTGTAATGATGCGGTTTTATTGGTTGATTATACGCTTGAGATAATTGCATCCTTATAAATCGAAGCAGATCGTTTGTGGGTGATTATATCTCAACCGTATTCATTAATCAACACAGGAGCTAACAAATCGCGAAGGAATTCTTTGATCTGAACAGATCAGTGATTATCGAAACGCGAAGTGTTCGTGAGAACGCGAAACAGTAAATAGATATATTGTTTCTTCGATGTGTGACTGGGGATGAGTTTGATGGGGAAAATGAACGTTGAAACGATAAAACGAACGATTTTCTTCGTGTATGTGCAACATCGAATGAAAGACTCGCGGACTGCAATAACAAAGAGGTTTACTTTTGTTGGTCTTTTCTGTGTTGAAGTGGCAATGGCAGTGGTTTTCGGCTCGTTTTCTTTTTTTTTGCTCCGATTTTTGGGGATAATTATTACGAAGAATTGCGTGTCTTTTTATTTTGATCGCTCTATGAAAGAATATTACTTCGACTCTCCATTCGAATTCATGTTATCCTTCCAATATAAATTTCATAAAAAAATTTTTTTTTTTCGCAGTAAATTAATCTTCTCTCAATTGAAAATTTTCTCTGTGAAGAGACATTCAGTTCGTTTTTCTTTTTGTATTTAGGATGCGAAACAATTCGAAAATTGAGAATGATATTTCTAAAGATACTAAGTAATTGAGAACGAGGTCTGTTTTAAAAATGAAATATGTAGATTTATTTTTTTTACAATGAAAACAAACAGAATTTGAAAGAAAATTGTTCGTCAAGATATCTTTCACTGAAGCGATAGCTTGTGACACTTGTAAAAAATTAACTAATTATCTAATGAATTAATAAAATCACTAACTAATTAGCAAAAATAAATGCTAACTGTTTTCCAAACTCGTGACTGAAGTTCTCCTAGAAATTTGAAATATTCTTTTCTTTATGAATTTTATAATAAGCAAGTAATATAAATACATATTCGAATAGTATGTCGTCTAATTTCTAGAACACTGAGAAGTTTTTACAATCAACATAGATATCCTTATAATTTAAGAAAAACATATCTATGCATATTTTTGTAAATGCTAAAAAATAATACAGAGCTATGGATCTCATTTCCAAACAGCTTGATCTTCACAGAAGCATATTAATAATTATACTCACTAATAATATTAAACTAATAATTTACTACTTTGGTTCACTATCTTCGAATAATTCAAATGTCAATTTAAACAGAGATAGATATATTATGTATGAAACATTTTGAAATTTAGTTGGCATTATAACAAGAAACGAATTGATACAATTATATTATTAAAATTTGAAGTAAATCTGAAAATGTGTGTAGACATTGCAGAATGCTTATTGTAATCATATATTCCGTAAATATAATCAGCATTAACATGGTAAATTATTATTATATTATACAGTGGGTAATTAGCTATTTTTGATGTTTGCGAAATACAATACTCAAATACTTGCAACTTCTATGTATATTTTATATTTTAGTTTCAAACTTGACCGTGTATAAACGTAACAATTCGATCTCACTATAGTATCGATGAAATATCAAAATGTCCTACACATCTGTAACATTTTTTATAATATAATATTATTATAAAAAAGTTCCACGGATGTTCGAATAGTTTCGCCAGCGACCGTATACACTTCGAGCCTTAACATTTCGTTTGTCAATCGACAACACGATTGCAAAAAAGAGATTTGTACTGGGTAGTTACGCGCGAGTTCAATCCTTTTGAACTTGACCCACTGGTGGATTAATCGTCCGCGAATTTTCGGCGCGCACAGACGTCACGATCGGTAGACGTGGAAACAGCGAGAAACGCGAAAATTCGCGGGGGAGGAAGCGACTGCTAAGAAATTTCATTGGGAAAATGAACGTGGTCGTGGCACGCGCGTGTTCCTCGAGCCTTCGACCGGCTGCCATTGCGAACACCGTGGAAAATGCAGTCCGGGTGCATTTCATCGATTACTATGTCGCATATTATGCGCCTCCGCCTACCCTTCCACCACCATCATCACCACCAGAGCCCACGTACACTGCCAGCCGCCTCCATCGTTCTCATCGACCAAACAAATCTATCGAAACTCGCAATAGAGAAAACAGAGAGAAAAAGAAGCTCGTTCTCTTTCGACACAGTTTAACTACCACCACCACCCTTTCTCGTCGCATCACACGCAACGATCCTGTAAATTCTGGTTGGTTCACTAAACCCTTGGCTCCATAGGCTTCACTATAGCCATATACCACCATCTTTCTCCCCCCCCTCAAAAAAATAAAAATACCCAATCTCTCTCTCTCTCTCTCTCTCTCTCTCGTGTACATCACAAGAAATCAACATTCGATCACGCTCGATCGAGCTCGATTTAGTTATAAGTGTACAACAACGCGTGTGTCGCATGCTCTCTCTCTCACACACACACTCTCTTTGTATGTGTATACGTGTATGTACGTTTATTGTGGATCCACGTTTTACGCGTGTAAATACTCGGTCAATGTGCAATCAACGGGCATTCGCGACACGTAGATGCATGCGTTCCATTCTCCCCGGCCACCAACGATCCAGGTGATTCATATACCGCCTATAGTCACCCTACCTCCCTCCCCTTCCCCCTATTTATTGCCGCGTGCGCAACCAATCTACTACTCTCGGTTCGCGCACGCGTGCGCCGTGTGTATGCGCGAAACTCTTTGTACACACTGTCCTAACCTAATTTTCGCGTGGATGCGTGGTACCTAGAACCTTCGTACTCCTTGACGGAAAGCACTTTGACGATTTTGCGAGAAGCGAATCGATAATTAAATCGTGTAGTCCTATCGCTGCGTACCGTCCGGATGAGACTGATTTTGATCCTAATAGATATCGAAACGTCTCCTCAAACATGCGTTTGAACTGCCTGTGTTATTTAACCTGTTCGCTACTAACGATGACTATAGTCACACAATGTCTGACACTTACTGACTACAGTCACTCAATGTTGTCATCACCCATTGTGTATCATCAGTGACTATATTTATACTACCAATGATTATAGTTGCTCAATATCTGACGATCATTGGGCTGATTATATTTACACTCATTGGGTACTATTAGCTACAGATGACTATTGACGCAACGATTGATGCTCATTAGGTACTATCGATGACTATAACATAGACGAATTATATGAATGTCTGTGACTATAGTTACTCAGTATTTGACGCTTATTGGATACTATTGGTAACTATATTTACACAACGATTGACGCTCATTGGGTACTACTGATGACTATAGCATAGACGAAGTATGTGAACATCATATATATTGTTTGTGACTATAGTTACTCAGTACTACCAATGACTATAGTCAGCCAATAAGTTTGACGCTCCAATAAAGTTTTGCATTTATTTGTAACTTTCGTAGAAATAGGCGCGTTAATTCCACGTTAAAGTTGCTTCGTACCGCGCACTACCATAACGAAAACATTAACATTCGTGCTCTCCAGACGGTACACTATCAACGATAAATGCTGCCGAGGATCTCACGAACCGACATGATTTATCTGCCAACGTTGAATCGGTGAAACAGCATCCTAGATGTTCGCAGCCCTACCTGAATGGGAATGTTTGCGCGTGTGTTTGTCGTCTGTCGCGCACGCCAGGTCGATCGTCCTCGCGTAACGCGAGCCTGATAGTGCAAAAGAGGTTTGCACTCACAGGTTCCTGCTGGTCTACGCGAATGTAAATCGTACCTGCGAGCGTTACGTATGTACTCCGAACGCTCTTCAATCCTCTCACGTAGCGACACGCACGATCACCATTCGCTGGACCGAATCTTTTTTCCCCGAATAACGAAACTCCGGACCTGCTAATCGCGTTTTACGTTCGCGCACAGAGAAATTGATCCTCGATCGGTGGCTCCATTCAAGCCGAGGTTCGATCGGTCTGGGAATTTGGCGATCATCGTCGGGCGCGATTACATTCGGGTGAGGTTAATTCTCAATTGGCGATTGAATACATTGATCGGTGTCCTAGGACGTCGACTAAGTAGGAGAAATTACCGCGATTATTGATTCAGTGGAGTTTATCTATGGTATGTGTACAGGGTGTCCCGGATAGAAAGTGAAACAA
>NIPQ01122532.1:0-12614 GCA_002806875.1 Lepidotrigona ventralis hoosana | reverse complement strand
TTCCCTAAAAAAAAAAAAAAAAAAAAAAATAGTAGTGACCTACACGCTTCTATCTAAAGACAAATTAACTAAATGTACTTACTAATACTCTCAAAAATGCATTTGAAACGTTTTTTAAACGACGAATAGTTTCGAAGGTGACTACATTTATAGATTAAAACGGGACACCTTGTATGAATTTCTGGCTGAGACATCGCCTGTTACGGTGCTACGATGCCAGGTGCCGCGAACGAGTTTACGAAAACGCCAAGGCAAAGTCGCTCCCTCGGATAATATTTCGGCTCGGTTAATAATCGCAACGAATAATCGCAACAGAGTTTCCGCGTGTGCGCGACGATCGCCATTATTTCAAATATCGCGTGGTCCGTCGGTCGGTGGTTTTTTTCACGCGAAAAAAGAANCAAAAAAAAAAAAAAAAAAAAAAAAAATACTCGGTTGAAAAAGCGAAACGACGAGCAGGTAGATGGAAGAAATCGGGGGGAAAAAGGTTCACCGTTGGAAAACAGGCGGCCGGGGATGATAGAGGAGGGAAATGAACGATGATTTATGAAATCGTCGGCCGAGGATGAAATAGCCTTTCCATCTCCACGTCATGTCCGATAAAGCACGCTCAATGAAGTGACAGAATAATCGTATTGTGTATATACACGCGGCAACGATAAAATCCTGTGTTGTCGGCAACGTTCACGCGACACGTGCCGTTTTATTATTGCCATCGTCATCCAACTTCTCCCGCTTAACGGACATTCGAATCAATCATCGATCGCTATATTTGTCGCTATATTTATTGAATTTCCGCAAGAAAACAGCGAATCTGGCCACCGCCGGTAAACAATTTCATCGCGTGTCTGCCTCTGGCCGAGATGAAAGTTTCCAGCTAATCTTCGTGTTCGACGCGTGAAAACGATGATTTCTTATACTAAACGTACTTGTCGTATACTGATCGCCAATATGGGGCCAGCAGCTGGTGAAGTTACGTCGATCCAAAGTTCCACGGATCTGAAGCTCCGTTTTTCAAATTGTACTTGCAAAAACGTGAATTCGATCATTTCGGGAGCTACGGGATAAGTAGCTTCTCGTATCGATGTATTCGACTTATGCCGAACCACTTATCCGACCAGAGTTACGAGAAATTTAACGGAGCTTTTTTTTTTTAGTAGCGAAGTCCCGTGATTAGTAGTCGTAATATTTGTTCAATGTGTAGCCAGATAGCGGCGGGGTTCGATGCAACGAGGGGATGAATGTCTGGCAACAGACGCGGAGAAGCAGGATGGTGCGTAGAGAAAGAAAGCCATCGCGCGGTTCTCTCTCTTTCTCTCGCGACTGCTCGTTCCGCCTTCCAGACTTTCGCATTAATGGCGGTCGGAGTCGGTAATTATTTCCGCGCGATTTTCTTCCGTGTAATTCCGCGTGGACAATAAGAAGGCTGGAATCGATCGGGACGAAGTTAAACAAACCGCGGCTGATATTATTACGTAACCTTGTTTCTCTCTCTCTCTCACTCACTCTCCTTGCGCTCGTTCACCAGTCGCGAGGCGAAAAAAGAGGGGGGAAGGGGGATGTGGTGGAATTTAAGCCGCAAATATATTGCGGTTAAATTAATTTTCTGGGAATTGTTCTTTCGCAAAGAACGGTAATTTATGTTCACCTTAAGGGCTTTGGCTCTTCGTGGCGAGCAGCGAGCTTGCTTTTATTTGAACGCGCCTCGCGGACGTAATTAGAAATAATAAAGGGCACGGAGCGATAAAGGAGAGCGCGTTCACCATCGAGGAGCGGGCTTACTCTTGGATATCCAGTTAAATAAACTTTATCGAGCTGCTATTTATATCGGGGATCTTTATCGAGAATCGGCCCGACGGAAGATGGTCGGACACTCCAAATTTCATTCGCGTTATCTTAACGGATTTTCTGGGGCGATAATTTCTCATCTGATAGAATTGGAGTCGAATTGTCGATAGACTTGTAAATTCATAAAGTTTCACTCGTTCGATATTACGCACGGGCGAATCGAGCGGATTGTCTGGTTACAAGAGTAGCGATCTACTTCCTCGGAGGAAAATTCTTCTCAATTCGGAGCAATAACGTCGTAGAAGTTATCGAAGAAAATTTTTCAGTATACTATGTAGGATTGGCAAAGAAATAATTTCGTTTCTTTTTTTCATATACTGCTCACAAAAATTAGGGGATGTTAATGAATATGAAGCGATACAAATTTTTCTTTTTATTAAACAAGAACATCAGAAAAGCAAACGGCAAAATGAAAGAAAGTTGTTCGATCATGCAAATGAGATGCAAAATCAACTTTTATTCCATTGGTGAAAATGCACTGTACAAAAGGCTAAAAGTATTGGAGTATAATATCTCCTAATTTTTGTGAGCAGTATATATATACATATTTTTTATATAATAAGTATATATATATCTTAAAATGTAACTAACTTCATTTTAAACCGCAGAATTCATTGTGTAATCTGACACCTGATTGTTCAGATTTGTTAAAAGAAAATGAAAATGCACGATCTCGTTAACGATTGTTTGTTTGGTGTTGGAAAATGAAAAAGAAATATTTTCGTCTCATAATCTCCTCTACTGTTCCCAAGAAGGGATTAAAAAAAAAAGCTGTGCAAGTTTATAAAAAAATTTCTTTTAGTCGAAAAAGATTGAGAACTTTGAAGCTGAAAGATGGGTAAAAAAAGGTAATCGAGCAAAATGGTCAAGTCTTTGTCTGTCGCGAAACAAATTTTGCCCTTCGTTTGCACACGCACGCAAAGAACGCAGTCACTTTTTGATTAACCTAATAAATTACCATGGATATCTTATCTTGTACTATGTGCAAGATCACACACACACATATGTGTTCACGTCTGTAAAAAAATCATTCGAAGGAAAGACAAACAGCGTGTTGTTACTGTTCCCGGCCTCGGGAAATTCTCTCTCAGCCCCTGTGAATTATCATTTGCCCATCGCTGTCGTTTGTGTGTACACGAGTCATCCAGATCGTGGTCATAGCACGCGAACCATTAAACTGGCTTTCGCCGTATTTTTCACCCGGTCGATGTCGCAGACTGTGTCCAGCTCGGTCAAAGCTCGCGCGCGTGTTCGCTGGCCAGACTCACGGTGACGCATCACTGGTCCCGGTGAATTAATTCTCGATAATTCGTCATCCCTTTCGCCGGCGATTTATCTGAACCGGAGTTAGATGGAGTTCCTTCGACGATCGCGCTCCCTCCGGGGAGGGGGAAAAAAGGGGGAAGGTCGTTAGTCAGCGCCGGCTGATAATAAATGCAGCTGCAGGTGCGATGATAATTACGGTCATTGGAGAGCGCTGACGTGAGCCCGTTTAGTGGATTTTTATGTTACTCGTCGTCGATTCATAATCACCATAGGGTTCGAGGATACTCATGGCGAATTGCTGATTCTCGTCGATTTTACCAGAAGTCGTAGAATTCAATCCTGTCGATAATTTTTTTTTTCTTTTCGCTTTTTGCCGATCCGCGTGTTCTCCAGTGCTGGCCAGAATTTGTTCGCAATTTTTTCGTACGTTCTCCAATTGGTTGGACGTGTCACGGATTCGTTTGACAAGAAATTTCAACATTCTCTCGACTCGCGTCTCTTCCGACGAGAAATAGGGTGGTTTATTTGAGGCCATTGAAATATCTCCTCAAATTGTCATGATGCAAAAATTATATATTTTTTGCGTAACATAAATGATATTTATGCCGAAAAGGCTAATAACTGGTAAGTATAACTATATATTTCTTTTTTATTGCATTGTGTAGTTGGCAAGAAAAAAAGAAACACGTCAATTATGTTTAATAACGTATAAATTTATCTCTATCGAGATTACACTCGAGAGCCTTATAATAAATGTAGATAAAGATGTTTGCCATTTATTACGTCATCAAATTCGTTGAAATTGAAGGTCAATTTTGCAGCAGGTTCACATGTATTTCCCTCGAGTCAAAGATATAGAATTCATCTTTGTTAGTCACAGATAAACTGTTTTTTTTTCCACCCTGTACAAAGATACACTTTCTCTCTACACCAGATGCAGCAAAATACCGATAAAATATCACGAATTACGAAAGATCAGTTGTTCCGTCCCGTTAGAGAATTGCGGAAATTTTGAAGGACTCGCGCGTCGGTAATTGCAAGAAAATAGACATCGTGTGTCTACGCGTTACGAGGCTCGTTCTGTCTCTGCGTAATTTACTCCGCCTGTGCAATCCTTTTACGAGTCATCGCGAGAGTCTAGCGCAATTACGAGAGTGAGGTGTACCGGAAATTCACGGCGACGGCGAATACGTACCGTATGAAAAATGACGTCGTCCTCGGGCGTAACGTCGTTTGTTCCGCGTTCGAGATAAGAACGAACGCAAACGCGGCCATTGAAGAAAAAGAGGGCACGATTTCCAAGGAACCAAAACGACCAAATCGACGTCCGTTCGAAACGTTGTTAGAAATTAGTCACGTGTGTGAATAGGAAAGAATGTACAAATGCAAGAGAAATGATCCACAGGCAAAAATAATTTAGCAGCGTTATAATATTTTTACATTTATTTAAGTCCCAGAGTGGAAGTCTTCTCTTGTTCAAATAAATAGTTCTGTGAAATTGTAAAGTATAATAATTTTCAATTGTATCCTTACAACAAAAGTTTACGAAAGATTTGTGTTCAGAACAAAGTCGATCGTGTGGGGTTCGAACGACTACCCATGGATCTTGCCTAATGGCTTACTACTCCGTTGAAATACTATCAACTTAAAGCCATTTTTGCCTTTTGTTGTCGTTCAGGCCATTTGATATTTTGACTAAAGGTTGATATATTATCACACAATCTTTCATTACATCATCAATCGATGAGTAGTTCTCTTCTTTAGAGTAGCTATCACATCGTGTACCACTTGTGGTAATATTATTAGAATAATTAACGTGTTAATTAACTGCCTTGATTTCTTCCAACTCTTCCATTTTATGGAGTCTTGAATTATCCTTTCCAAAGGAGGGATTATAGGGGGATGTTAAAGTCACTGTGTTCTTATGTTGAAAATTACACTATGTTAAAAATACTCTTACTATTCCTGTATTCTATGTTACTGTACTCCCTCTGATTTTCCTCGAAATTTTCTTTTTCATAATGAACTACCCTTTCCAAAAGACTCTGAAGAGCTTAGAACGAGGGACGTTGATACCAATCGGGAAGTTTTCCAAAATTTATATTTTTCATCGTCGTCCATGAGAGTGACTCGGGATCTCTGAAAATTATTGTATCTTCTGAACTATATTCTGAAAACTATCCCGTTGCTTATACAATCCTTTCGAGTACGTGTTCATGGCGTAGCAACCCTGTCGCTCATTTATACATGGGGCGCCTAGTTTGAAGTTTTCCAAACGATCAAATGGTTTTAGAAATTTCTGATTTGTCACGCTTAGAACACCATAAATGTTACGTACTCTTGGCCTTGACAGTTTGTTTCAACGTCAATGTTCGCCTCGCTCAAAGGTACGGAATCGTGACAATCTGATCGCGACGAATTCGTTGCTTGTCAAAGATCGGTTGGTTTCCATTATTACCGCTCCGTCGTCGAGATAAGAAGGCGACGAGGACTTTTCTATTAGTTGTTCCCCGATGATTTCGCCTGATTACGTCGATAAGTACGATTTCTCCGGCTTGCGGTTTTTGTATTTCCCGGTTAAGTATCAAACTACCACGACGACGACGTGTAAAATTTCTTAAATATTTCCGTGAACAACTCTCCGTGACGTCGTCGCGGAGAACGAGCCCTCCTTGGAATTAATCCGACAAAGAGTGAAACAGTGTTTCACTTTCCGGCCGTGAGAGGCATAGATCCGCGGTGTCGGGTGTGCTGGCGCGAACTGAACTGAACTGAGAGTCTTTTCCATCGAGAGCTCGAACTGCAGGAGAGAGATTTGCATTCCAGAGCGAGAAAGACTGGCGGTTGAACTGCGAACAATTTCGTTCGCCACTCTTTGACGTCATCTATCACTATCTCTGGTTGGGTTTCGAACGGAGAAAGAGAGAAATAGAGAGATAGAGAGAGAGAGAGAGAGGAAGAGAGGAAGAGATGAAGGGTGGCCTCAGTTATGTAAAGCGGGAACAGGCCGGGAAATTTGTCGCAAGTTTCGGAAATTGGCCCGCTCCGGTGGAATGCTCTCGCCTCGCGTCCCTTGGTTCGTACGGTTCAGGCCGCGGCGTTTCGAATTACCACGATGCCTGTCGTTCTACACGGAGTTCTTACCAACTCGCCAAGTATTTCGGAATCGGGGTTGCGTGACTGGCCAGTCCGCGGGGCATTGGACACGAAGCATGTAAGAAATTTTCGCGGACGTTCTCTTCCGGCAGAAACGCGTCGGTTTCGCATTTCGTTCCAGGAGATTTCATTCCGAAACACGTCCTTCTCTCTCGACGCACTTTCGATGAACTCAGTTATTACAGAATTATCCACAGTGAAGGAAGCAGTGATAGTTCGGTGACATTGCAACGAGCACAGACTTCTTTAAGCCATTAGCCACTCGCGGAGAAAGGGATCCCTTCCTGGGATAATCGTCGCTGCGCTCGAGCTCCAGCGGGACAGAGAGAGAGAGAAAACTCGGGAAGCTCGAGATTTCAAACGTTTTCTACGAGATGCGGGATTCCGGTCGAGTCCACTCAAATCCTTGCAAGCTTATTGACTAAAGGGTGGACAGTGGGTACACGTCCCTCCGCAGAGGCACGTGATCGTTGCGCTCTCTCTCTCTCTCTTTCTCTTTTTCTCTCGTTTCTACTGATTCAAATAGTCCGATGAACACCCTCTCGCTCTCCGGAAACTACGGCTAATTCTGACGACGTCTTCTCTTCCAGTTCACGTTCACGTTCTCTGTCTCTTCTGTCTGTTTGCTTGTTCGTTCGCAATCTTTTCCCCACACGCGCGGCGAAACCCCTTCTCCGCATCTCTTTCTCCGGATATCGAAACAATCGAGACAATAGTCGAGAAAAAGGGATGGCTGGACCGCAACGAAACCCGCGTCGAGGTAATTGGCTTCGTTTGGCTAAATTGAAAATCGAGCTGTGTAACTGCGTTACGTGGGACACGTAGTCTCATAAAATCTGCGATCTCCTTCCTCTGTTCTTCTTCTCTACTCGAGTTGAGAATTTTCGAAGGACGATTTCGATCTACTCTTCTTACGCTTGTCTAATATTCTGTAATTGGGCGAGCACGCTTTATTCCGTTTCATTGACTAATCATCGGTTTCGCGATTCCACGATGCAAGTAACAGGTGTACAGATATGGTCTAGCATGTCAGTGTGTGTCAGTGTCAGTTGCGGTGTGCAGGCATCCCAACTATCCCAGTTAACGAACAGTGCCCGATACTGCCATTCCATTTACGAAACTTCGCAGTTGCGTACACTGCAACACATGTCCCCCTCCCCTGTCTTCGAAATTTTCATTTCAATCTCATCAGATTTACATCTCTCCTAAATTTTCATTTCGATCTCTCCAGGCTTGTCCCTCTCGCCTCTTCGTGCCATTCTGTTAGCCAATTTTCCGCGATATGTCCCGCGTGGGACGTCAATGTCAACGAACGATCAGTTCACCGACCTGACCGATATCACCGCGAGTGGTCGTTTGATTTAACCCTTTCGCTGCGACAAAATTGTACACATTGAATTCGAATCATTTTCTGGTAATTTTGAAGTG
The DNA here is from genome assembly GCA_002806875.1 of Lepidotrigona ventralis hoosana. Classification (NCBI taxonomy): domain Eukaryota; kingdom Metazoa; phylum Arthropoda; class Insecta; order Hymenoptera; family Apidae; genus Lepidotrigona; species Lepidotrigona ventralis. The sequence continues at coordinate 4,916 of NIPQ01122532.1, read as the reverse complement.
GAAGCATTTTCCTGGTAGCATTTTGACAATGTTTTTCTAGAACAAAAATCTAACGTTATAGTCTGTAGCTGTAGTCTCCTTCGAATTCCGCAACATTTTTGTTTCAGTAATTTCGTAAATATTTCATTGTCGAATCTTTCTTGAATTTCGTGGTAACATTTTGACAAGGGCCTAGAATGTTTTTTTCTTTTTTTAAAGAAACTTTAATTTTTCAAAGAAGAATCTAACCTTAAATTTTGAAGAGATAGATATTTTAATATTCATGTATAACGCGTCTAATGCTTTAACTTTTGATAACAAATTTACAACGAAACAATTGCATTTTCTTTCGTTATAACGTCAGAAATACATTAAATGACTGTTCAGTATTCTCTTTTTTTTTTTGGAATAATTTCCTTCCGATATCACCGTGATCGCTTAAGAAACCTACGCAGTTCCGATTGTGGGCGAAGATAAAAAGTCGAGACACTCGGTCGAGGCTTCGTCTTAATTCATTCGCAGCCCAGTCTCTATCGTTGCACTTCGTGATTTCCTGGCTCGTTCGTTGATTTATGCGGTTGCTAAAGTTTTATCTATCCAATTTTATCGATCGAACCGATTCCTCAATCCCTCTCACCCCCCAGGAAACGATCGTCCAGCATCCCTTGATTTCCGAGGCCACGCCTTCAAGGAACCAGGTCAAGCTTAATCCTGCCATCTAAGAGATAAATTTCGATTCGATCGCCTATATACTGCGTACATGCGTGCACACACGCGCGTGCGTTAGTTATGACCATAATGTGCATAAAGGGAGGACGTTCTGCTTTGTCCGGTCGCGGCTTCATTTTCAAATTGGCTGTAAATCGTGGCGCTAGGACAAGAGGCGTGGAGGCGTTTGGCATGAAGTATGCATCATTCAGACTAAATATGGTATATTTGCGATGTAAGGAAGTCGGTCATTTATTCGGAATTTCTTCTGAATAAGTGCGAGGCAATTGTCGCAGCGAATCTTAAGAAGTAAAATATGAGCGTACAGTTGTGTGTCTGTGTGTGAGGTGTAGGTATGAACACAGAGGTTTGAGAGTAAGATTTTTGAATAGATGGCAGGTCTTGGGGGAATTAATAGTTCTTTGTCATCGTTGTATTCGGATCTATTCAATTTTTCTTTAATTACTTAAATATTAATGAGCTCTTTATTGTGAACCAGGTGAGTTTAATTTTTGTTGAATTTTTTCGACACATATTTACGGTCTTGTTGTGATGATCGTTTTGTTCCTCGAACGAAGATCGTTAAATCCCATTAAATCCTCTAAAAAAAAAAAACAAGTGTGCAACAATTCGAACTTATCGACGTGTCACAACCGAAAGTGTTGTTCCTGAGTGTAGATCGAACAGAATGAAGACGCAGATTTTGAAAAATTGACTGCCTTTTTTCTCGGGTCACATTTATATGAATCACTGTCGCAGTTTTCGGGGAATCATGGGACTTTATTGTTCGTAGGAAGTGTGACACTAGATACAGACAAAGCGACAAACTTGGAAACACGTGTGTTCTCTGTCAATGTATAATTTCTAGAGTACAATTTTTCGAACGTCACGAATAAGCAGAGATTTGTGAAGACAGTGTTTGATGACCAATCGAGCCTGATAATATTAGCTTAGTGTAAAAATTATAAAAATACGAGCTAAGAAGAAAACTATTTTTCATCCAGCAAGATCTAACATCATCCTTGACCACGATTGACAACGTGAATAAATCCTCTCAAAAATGATGTTCTTTTACGCGGAATCCAACAACAGTTTAAAGACACTGAATAACGTTGGTCATCGGACAACCGTACGTGTGTGTTTTCGAATGGGAAATGTCGCAAGTCTGTTCGTATTCTAAATCATACGTAGCGCGCGTCCGGTAGTTAGGCATAAAGGAGCGACAGTAAATTTCCAGTCTGGAGTGGTGGGTTTATCGTTGGCGCGAGCCATATTCGGGAAAGAAATTTTTTAATTTCTAACGGAGGAGGATTCGCCGGATGCTTTTCTTCCTTGGAGGATGGGAACGATCGCGCTCGTAGAAATCCTGGAGGATCAATTGTAACGATATCGGTCTCCTTTTTCCGAGCCAGTTAATTAGGCGAATCGTAGAGCTTACGAAATTGCCGGTTCAGCTTGATCCGCAATGCGGAACGCGAGGCTCGAAGACGTTAAACGTTTACGGAGCCTGGTTTACGAAAACGCTCCGGTCCCTGTCGTAGAACGAATGCTCTTTCGAATCGAAGCGATGCTTCGGCCAATTAAATTCCGGCATTTGTCTTCGGGAGTCTTCTTCTTTGGTAATCTGGTGGCCGAGAAACTTTCGCATCGTTTCCGGACTGCCGAATGCTTAGCAACGATGGGCACAAAGCAGAGAGAGAGAGAGAGAGAGAGTCCTTTTCTGTCGTTCTCGCGCCCCGTTCCCCCGGGAATAAAGAACCAAAGTCGTTTTCCTCCAGCTTCAAATTGACCTGGGACCAGCCTCTCTACCCCGATCTCATAAATATTTAAATCTAATGAACTTTACAGTCCGTGTAGATTCAAATCAGGGTTTCTTCGTGGCCTGGTCTTATGTATTATTCGACCACCTCGTCGCGTTACGTTGATCGAGCATCGACATCGCCACTGATTTTGCCATTGAACTCTGTTTTCTTCTTCTTCTTCTTCTTTTTTTTTTCTTCTCCTTCTTTTAAACACACAACTGTGTCTCGTTTCTTCCGTTTCCGCCGGCATTAAACACGGAAAAGAGGATTAACGATCGTGGAACGATCTCGCGCGGTGCCAGTGACAATTATATCGACGTGTAACTCGATCAAAGGAAGCTTCGAACGCTCCCCGTATGGGATAATCCTTTTCCAATTTTCGAACGCTCGCGCGGACTGTCTCGTTAGGTTGCTATTGATACTCGCGTCTCCCTCCCATCTGTCAATGCTGTTTCGCACCACTCGAGCAACACCATTGGTCGGATTTGGCAGGGATGAATTCGGAATTTTGCGAGATAATTTCTTTCTTTTCTCCTCAATTTTTCTTTTCTTCTCTTTTTTTTTACGAAAGGAACTACGACCAATTTCGCAATTAATTGGAACTCAATTCGGAACTTGATACCTGCAATCGCTCGTGGAAATGTTCGAACACAAAATTTCCAATGTAGATTTCGATGGTCGACGTTTAAACTGTTACATAATTTTGTAGAAAGAAATTGTACGACAATCAACGTGAGATTGAAATATTTAGTTTCGAAATTTATTATGATTGTTCGTTTATCTTTACAAATGATCGGAAAGCGAAAACGCTTTTCCTACAAATATCACTTGAGAACATTGAACAATTTTCTTCACGGCCGAATTTGCAATGGATTTGAAGATCAAAGCACGAAAAATCGATGCACGTTAGACTTTGATGGCAAAAATTGAACAAATTGCAACCATTTTGAAGTTTAATAAATTGGTTACATTGTAGATCGAGTGACGAGAAAAATCCTACAATTTGTATTTAGAAGAAAAGTCTCTCTACCCGCTATTTCGAAACTAAAGGCTTGAAGCTTTGAACACGAAGCTTACGTTACAGTTTAAATATCGACGATTTTTCGAGTCGAATATCGACGAATTCTGTGTCCTAGACATAGTTTCGCGAGCATACTTTGCATGCACGATATTTCTGCCGAATATACACGATGCCGAAAATTTCCCAGTGTCCGGAAGAAACTCGTCTTAGGAACGGTCAGATCGATGGTAAATCTGTACCGGAAGCGCCGGTTGACTTTGACTAACGGCGGTTGCCAGATCCTGCGCGCTTATTAAAGCCTCGCTTTGTAAATAACGGCCACGTAAGTTGGAGGTTGGCCGGGCAAACGCCGAATTCAGAAGGGTTCACGGGCTTCCGGTGGGAAGGGATTGGCGTGGTAGAATTACGGCGCGTCGTAGGAATTTTGCTTTATCGGTCTGCGGGATTATGGCGTGTTTCGCCGTGTGGCACGGATCCTCGCGTTCGAAACAATTTTCCCCGCCTTTTCGTCGTTTCGTTTCTCTCTCTCCGTGTCACATTGTTTCGCTCATCCCTTTCAGTTCAACCTATAACCCGCTCGTTCGTCTCCCGTTAAGTTTCCGCCGCCACGTCGTGAACTTCGCTCGGAATGGCTCGTACGGCTCTTTTAATTTCGCCGGGCTCGTTTCTCAGTCCCTTTACTGTGGTACCCTGGCGGCAATATGTTATTCGTTCGCGCGTACTTATTCAAGCAACCCGTCGGCCAACGACGTGTTCCGCGGATTACTTTTTAATGCCGCCGCAACGACACACGCGCCGGTCAGTCTCTGGTTGATTATGTATGTAACGAATTCGCCGGCACCGTAGGCGACGATAACTGAAAAATTAGCGAGATTCGCGTACGTCGAGATCGCGAATTATTCAACGATCTTAGTTTATTGCTACGTTGACCCAGTTCTACATCCACGTTTACCTCGGACAAGCAGGTAAAGGATTCTCATAAGTATCAGAAAGGTAGTACACTCGTATTTAAAATCTCAATAACCAAGGTACATTTCTGTGGTAATATAGTTTCTGATAAGGTGCATTTACACTCCCACTCAAAAAAAAGATGGCACAGTTGTATTCAGTTTCTCACTAATGCACATTCTTGTATAAGGAATTCTGATCAGTATCAGATGCATTTACACTCCTAGTCAAAAAAAGATGACATAGTTGTATTCAGTTTCTCAATAACTAATGCACATTCTTGTACAAGGAATTCTGATAAGTGTCATATGCATTTACACTCCTAATCAAAAAAAGATGACATAGTTGTATTCAGTTTCTCAATAACTAATGCACATTCTTGTATAAGGAATTCTGATAAGTATCAGATGCATTTCATTCCCAGTAAAAAGAAGATGGCACAGTTGTATTCAGTTTCT
>NIPQ01122523.1:0-12831 GCA_002806875.1 Lepidotrigona ventralis hoosana | reverse complement strand
TAACAGAGAGACACGTCAATTACAAAATGGACAAGAACAATTCAATCGAGGAAGTTTCGATCTCAACGATTTTCTCCTCGCGTAAAAATCACCAGCGCTCGGCGCATTGCCGCTCGGCGGTATCGAATGTCAAGAAACTTTTATTGCCATTTTAGGGGGACGAATTGAAGTCCTAATTCAAGTGACAAGTGTCCAAACGTGAAAACCGGGAGAAATTCCCCACCGCTATGGGAGTAAATGGAATTCTAAATCCGCCGGACAGGTATGTCCAAATGTGAAAACGGTGAAAATACATCAATCCCAAGGTGGAACTACTTTCCATTTGCGTCCGCTTCGTCATTTATTCATTCTGCGTGACAATTTATCAATCTCTGCTCTTCGGGAATATTTCACGGCATCGGGCATAGCGAGGCGTTTTAATCAAGGTTTTGTAAAGATTTATCTCGCGGAATGTGAAAAAAAAACGTTTCTTCCTTTATTTCAATCTTAAGTGAAATAGAAACGTTCTTTCTTGGATATGCTGGCAAATTGAAGAAGTTTTTGGTTAGAGAAAAATCAATAGTGAAAATCTAGAATTGAAGAAAACTCGAGTTATTCGAATATAAAGTACAGAGATTATTAGAATATAGAAATAAAATAATAACAAAATCTTTTCGGGCTGTTCGTACAGAGGTTGCGGTTCTATGATTGGATTTAAAGTGTAAAATTCTAAATTCGATTAAAATCTAAATTAGAGTATTATCAGAATAGGATTTAGAGATTATTAGAAAATAGAACAATAACATTTGTTTCGTCTCGATTAATATACATTAGACAGTGACTGAAGAAGCTAAAATATTTAATGAAAGAAAATAAACCTTAGTAAAAATTTAATAATAATGTCTGCAAAATATTCACTGAAAGGAATTCCAACATATAAACAATGAATATGGTCATACGAGGATTAATCAATTTTATCAGGTGCCTCAAAAATTATTCTCATCGGTGTTTCGAATTTTCTGCCATTTTCCTCGGCCCGATGAATTTCAATTTCCACCACGTTCCGCATGCAGAACATAAAACTATTCCAAACAATCTCCACTCAACATGTCGAGTGTTTCGATAGATTGCGCTTATCGTGCATCGATGAGGTATCAAACGATCGATCCGCTGGTTGTCGGGGAACGGTTAAAAAGTACGCTATCTGGCAGATACTATCAGTTGTAATGTCAATCACGTTATTGGCAGTATCCCCTGCCTTCACATCAAAGGTTGCAAGTGCAACGAGAACGATTGTGCAAACAACGCGATAAGGCATGCAAAATGTTAAACGAAGTACAGATGAAAAAAAAAAGGGAAAAGAAAATGGGAAATAACGTGTATAATCGATAATTAATTGATGTTCCTTTTCGACGTTGGCTGTATGATGTATCACGGGAGAAAAGTTCACGGTGAATTTAATACACGAGCACGCGTGACATGCGGCTATAATTTATTTGTAGAACGGCNGTGACATGCGGCTATAATTTATTTGTAGAACGGCGAGAATTTTACTTGGGAACGGATCGTAGATCTTTAAAACACGATTTAAGCATGTTGAAGGATTACTTTGCATGTGAATTAACGACACTACGTTTACATATCACGAGAAAGAGAGAGAGAGAGAGAGAAAGGACTCGTTGTTTAAAGCTGTAATCAAACAACGTCGTTTGATTCGTTCCGTGTGAAGTTTCGTGAAGGAATATTTCGCTGAGTGAATGATGTGGTGATACTTTGCGATGGTTATGTCTTAAAATTGAAAGTATAATCCCGTGGGGCCCACGCTTCACAAGTGGCCAACATGATTTTCGAGGGAATTATCTGCACTTCTTTGAATGAAAATTTAACTTTCTAATTATTTTTTTTTTCTTTCACGGATGTCATGTTCTCTGGAAGCTTGTTTAAACGCTGAAGTTAAAAATTTTTTAGGCTTCCTCCACAAAAATCAAAAATTCACTTTTTGAATAAGAATCAGGGTTTCAGAGATGTGTAGATAACCAAAAAAAGATCGGGAAGATTTACAATAGTCATATGGCTGATACAACGATAAATATCAATTAGAAGAATTAAAAGAAAAAAGGAACTATGAATTTTGCGATTTTCCAAAATTTCATGAAATTGAAATATTAGTGCTTGGAATATGCAATTAAGCTTCAATTAGCTTCTACATATAACGAAGAGCATAACTGTGTCAATGATAATAAAAAATTGTCGATAATTTGATCCGGTATAACTTCGTAAAAGTAGATCATGTAACGATCTACTTGATCTCGTCTTAAAGTGTGAAGTTTCTACTTTCACAGTCCCAAGTTCTTCTTTCAAAGAAGACATTCTTTTCAAAGACGATTTTGCATCAGAAAATGAAACAGTGAGAACACTTTCCCCTCGAAAGTTGTAAAAATTCAGACGCGTGTAAAAATATTTTTCGTAAATTGAATTGAAGATTGAAATTTTCTCTTTACGAACCCTTTGTACGATTAACTTTTTACTATTTTATTGAACTTTGAACATTAAAGTCAGATGACGAAACTTTAACATTCAATGTTCAATAAAACGGTGGGAAAAAATCGTACGAGTAAATTTTAAGAAGTCGTTGCAAACGAGAGACTTCAATTTTCGAAGTGAATCTAATTACGAGAAAAATGTTTTAATGTCTGAACAATTTTTTCGAAGAAAAAGTACACTTGTTACACGACGTGAAATCGTCTTTGAAAAAAATCGACCGCTAAAGTACAAACTTCACGCTTTAAAATGAGATGAAGATCTCATTAAAATGAGATTCACATGATCTTCTTTCACGAATATCACCTTAAATTATCTATCAAATTTCCCATTGTCGTTGGTAAAATTATGCTCTTCAACAGAACCGATCATCGACAATTAAGCCGGCGAATTAAAATCAAATTTGACTCAAAAACAAGTAAAAATCAAAAAATTCTTTCCAACAAAACAACGCGGCTGACTCGTCGCAGGGAACGTCGCGTCGAGTTTGACATTTGTCTGGCATTTGGATGCGCGCGAGGCCGTTCCGTGCCCGTTCGTGACAAATCATAACGTCCGACGTGCACCGACGATTCCGAACGACGATGAAAAACGACGGGCGCGCAGACGGTGCTACTATTTTCCCTGTGCCGGAAAAATCCGGCTTCCATTGTTTGTGTTCCGCGGCGTGCGAGCGCAGATCGTTGCCTCGGTGTCTTACACCATTGGGAAACTCGAGTTCGAGTGGAACTCGTACGCTATGCAACAATGCGACGCGATAACGCGCCCGTTCGTTAACGAGCAGATGATGAATGGACCCGTGTTGTTCGCTGATAGATAACGGCGGAACCTGGCCATAAGAATGGGATGTTGCCTCGTATTGGAGGGAACAGCTTCGTCTCGGGTCGGTGTGCACTGATTTCCGGAAATGTTCACCGATTAGAATTCAGAGAAGGCTAACTGGCGACCCTTTGCCCCTGCTTTCCTGATCGCTAGCGCTACCCCCTCCACTGCATTGAAATTTTCTCGCCGTGCATGAACCCTTTCCCCTACTCTCTCAGTCTGTTGACTTCCCTGCTAAGCAAATGGAAAGATCGATAAAGTGGAGGGGGAAGCGCTAGCGATGAAGAAAGTAGGGGAAAGAGCTCGCGGGCCGCCAGTTAGCCAACTCTGTTTTAAAGAGACTTATAAATTTTTTTAAAATTCGATATTCTAAGAACATGCCAAAGATTCTAATATTTCCATGCTTAGTTCAACATTTTGAAAGATATCTGAATTTTTTAAAAATTCAATGCTCTAAAAGTGCACTAGAAAATGTAATATCTGAATACTCAAGTCGATATTTCACGAGACTTCTAAATTTCCTAAAAATTCAATACTCCAAGAGCATACCAAAAATTCTAATATTTCAGTGCTCAATTCAATACCCTAAGAGACTTCTGAACTTTTGTGAAAATTAAATATTCTAAGAGTGTATGTTGTAAAAATTAAATATAATTTAATTCTAATATTTCAATGCTCAAGTCAATTCATTCTTCGTTTGTAATCAACATCGCCGTTGTTTTTTTTTTTTTTTAATGCGCACAGATATACGCACGACAACTTTGTATTTCCTGAAATATCAAAATTAAGACGTGAAACTCGGAAAAACTTTAATTTGCAACGTGAAAAAGATGTCGAACTTAAAATCTTTTAAAATTCTTAAAACTTCTTCAAAATTCAGTCAATTTTATTTAGCAAGATATCACTAACCCGGCTATGTCGACCCGACGTTCATTAGGAAACTCGTGCAAAGTGCATTCCCCGACTCGAAAAAAACTATCGAGATGTATCTTCTCGTCTGATTGAAAGTGTGCGACGCGCGATTAACTTGTCAGCAGGAAAGTCCAGGATTGTGAAACCAGGGCGTAAAAAGTGACTAATGAGCGACTATATTCTCGAAGGAAATGCCGCTTTATTACCAAAGTTCTAGTACCGCATTCCACTGCTAAAAGAAAAAAGAAAAAAAGAAAAAAAAAGAGCGGTGAAACATCAAACGAGTCAGTGCCTCGAATGCTAATCGGTTTCAGTATCGTTTAATCGGACTGTCGGACAATTATGCGCTTAATCACTTTTGGTGTGTTCGAGTCATTAATTAAACTGTTAATTAGCGTAGAATTCAGGTAGCCGTGTGATTTGATCGACGCTCGTTAGGTTGGAACTCTCTTACCGAATTATGTTTCATTGATTTCTCGCGACTGGTATATCGGCACTCGCTCGCGGTGACGACAAAATTACACTCGTACACGGAAATTCGTCTGAAGTGAACGACGACAGAATTTTCGACGCGTTTCGCCGGTCAAAAACGCTGTGATCTCGCTGCATGTACCGGGTGATTTATTACACCGCGTGGCATAAAGGAAGAAAAGCAATTTAAAATAATTATTTGCAGAGAGAGCATTTCAGAGAACGGCTGCCTCGTGTTGGTATGCTTTACCGAGTTTACAACTCCGTCTGCCTGTCAGAAAAATTACCGTTAATTCGCATCCTCAAAAGAAATTGGTTGCCATTATCGTCTGCCATCATCATTACGCCGAGCTTCAGTCGCCCCATTTTTCTTCGTGCTCGCGATCGACGCGCGTATTTTATACATGTTTGAACTTCCTCGATCGAAAACGTTCGTTTTTAGGAGCCGATCGGAGAAAAAGATTAATTTTAGATCCAATTATGATCGAGATTTCAACTATGACGCCAAAAATATCAATTGTAGGTCGCAGAATTCTTGAAACAGAGATATCTCGAGTGTTTTTAACTCGATTTTTACGATTCTTGAAATTTAAGAAATTCGGATTCATTCTCACAAAGATATCGCAATTTAAGTACAAAACATTTCTCTTACTCTGGAATAAAAATATCACTTTTTTTTTTACGAATATGCTGCCCTACTTCGAATAAATTGAAAGCCCTGAAGACATTTGAAACCTTCACTTCTGTCGTAAACGTTCGTACTGTAATTGTAAAAGATATTTCTGCTCAATGGAAGAGTTCTAACGCACTCACAACATCGGAAACATCAATGAAGAGTTCAATCAGCATTGAATGAAAATTTTCCTCTTTCTGAATAAAAACCTGCCTCAACCAGATTGTTATTATAGATTGTTGCATAGTCACTGACAATGAGTCAACCAACCCGACTGGGAAAAAACCTTACGATACGTAAACTCGACCGATTCTGCAATAAAAACACTAGATCTAGTATATCATGGTTGGAGAATGACGGATCGGTACTCTACCAGGTGTATAATTGATTTTTCTCGATCGACCAGCTGCGAACGCGGTAAGGAAAAGAAGTAGTCGGAACGCGTGATACCGTTCTCCAGCCTCTGACGTATTTTCGTTCACGTGTGACCAACCTTCGTATCCGGATTTGCCTGACCTTTCGCGAATCGAGCAAGTGTCCAGCAACCGAGCGAGTAAAAACAGGAAAGAGAAATAAAGGGGAAACTAAATGTGAAAGAGAAAAATTGATTAAAAATATTTAGAAGACTTTCAAATTCAACTTCCTGTATGTGCATATACACTTGTGCCTTGTTATTTTTCTGAAGATAAAAATTCCAGGAAGCTGAAATCTAAAGTTGTATAAAATTGGAACTTAAAGGAAACGACGACGAGTCATAAAAGAATTATAAAGGAACTATGAGACTAATTGCCAATAGATAATTATTTTTTTATTTTCATCTGTGTGGTATGCAAACAATTGTATTATTTATATATAATTGGACTATGAATTTTGATACATATTTATAGGAAATTTTCAAATATCGAATTTTCTATATCTGGCATTCAGCGCGTGAATCTTCTAATATATTTTCAGAAATAATTGCGCAGCAATCTACGATCTAGTGACAATTTAATATTCTTGTTATCCATTAACTATCACTGAGCACGCCTATTCCAAAAAAAGCTTCCCAATTAACTCTCGCTAGAACGAATGAAAAAAACCCGTGATTCCAGCCTTCGCTCTCGTTAACCACTACGGTACGATAGTTGCCCTGAAACGATAGTGAAATTTCTTAGGCATGCAACCACGCCTGGGATAAAAGGCGTTCGGTCTCGGTGAATTATCGTACGCGCGTCGAACGATCGGATCCGCGAGAGAAGAAGAGTGCAATGCGTTCGAGAGAGGGTGGTCGTAAATCGTAAAGTTAACGAAACCACGGCTAATTTATTCGCGGTTGAAAATCTTCCGAGAAATGTCAGCCGTACCTTCGTATGCACTAATATCAGGAATTACGCATCGTCGGGCTGAAATTACAGGCTGCGCGATGTCTACGATGCAATCGCGCGAAACAGGTGATTGATAATGCTCGACGAGGAAATGAAAATGGACGACGGTGACCGACAAGATGTTTGTCAATAGGCGAAAAATTGTTATGTCACACGCGCCAGATTTTGAGTGTGGCCATTGTGTATGAAATCTTCTTGCAGTCGGTCCGGATGATTTTCCAGCACTTTGCTGCTCCTTAGACAAAACAGAATTTTCGACACATTTCCCTGAGAAATAAAAATATGAGAGGTTACAGTGCGAATAAACGAAAGTTTAAAACTGAACTTCTACTTTCATGCTTTTTTATATTCGTTCAATATACTTATAATAAATAAATGTATAACTATAAAGATATTATTATTCATTCGCGGATAGAATTAATTATAGTTCAAATGCATCCATTAGAGAAAATGATACGGATAAAATACTTGTCTAGTTAATGTTTATAATTATTATTTAAATACATCTGTGAAAGAACGATATTATAAATAAAATGGTTATATTTATCCAATTAACATTCAATTCATTATTTCTTTCGAAATTCTAACATGATATGCATGTGTCTACATTGATACTTGAGGACGTATAAACTTTGATATTTTTTCACTTTCGCCCGGTTGAATCTCAAACCGGAATGCCCGAAGAGAAAATATGGTTCATGAATATTGAAATATCTGACTAACGTTTAGGGTATCAAGGATTGGTGTCATGAATAGCTCTGCAGTATAATTCTGTCACAATGATTTCGCTTTTAACCTTTACACGTTGCCAGGCGACAATGGCGACGTAATAAAGAACGTGTTTTATGCCCAGAGGCGGCTATAATCGTTCCCCATTTACATTATAGTTCTTTCGATACTCGATTATTCATTTTTTTTCTTTCTCCTCCTATTCTTTTCCTATCTTTTTCTTCTCTCCTTTCTATAAGCATAGTGCTCATTTTCTGATATCACACTTGATTATAGCGTGCCAGTCTCGATATAATGACGTACCAATGTTTCACGAGCTATTATAATCGCTAAGAAAATGTCTTCTCTAGATTCCATTAACATAAACAGTTTCGCGAGTTTCCTTCCTGTTGAGAGTACAAATAATCAAATTTCATAAGAATCGTATGGATCTTTTCCAAGGAAGAAACAATTGATTTAAGTGTTTCATTGAAACAAATTGAATGATTGATTGACGTTGATCCTTGATGGGTCAATTCTTTGATATGTAATCGGTGTACTTGAACTAAAAAAAAAACTAAAAATTGCAAAATTGCCTAAAATACATGTAATACACAAGAACAGAATATAATATATTTAAATAGCATTTCTTCAGTTACATAAAAATATAGAAATCGGATTAAAATCTTTTTAAAAAATGACTGTAACAATTTACACTAGGTAGTTGAAATTTCACTTTCAAGATTGAATTTTAAATAAAACTATTCGTTTCTGTACGAGGGACGATGATACATCTTAACATCGCAGAGACAGAGAAGAGGTTGCCCAACAAGAGCTCCTCTCCCGAGGAGGAAAAGAATTCGATTGATAAATGGATGGAACGCACGTTGGGAAAGCACGGATGGAAGCAGAAAATGATCCAGAAAGTAATGGCGTTCGCGAACGCATACATCAGATTGTCAGCTGGAACGGCCGATGGCGTATCGTTGGATTACGCAAGATCATTCTGTTGGCGGAGGTGATTACTATACCAGACGGTGCTTCACGAATGAAACATCCCGCCGAGGAGGCACATTCTTCTTCTCTCTTTTTGCCGTGTCAGAGACACGCGGAGAAATTGCGGTTAGATGTCACGCTAACCGACGACTGGCTGAAGTTTCAATCGCCAATAACTCGCCGGCGCGCATCGCGCGTGCAGAATGGATTTTTCGCGCGTGTCGACGCTGTGGCAATAAAGCGATAAAGCGATTTTAATTTCTCCTCGCTCGCGTTCGTAGAAGATCGACCAGAGGTTCGCCCAAATGATTTGAAAATAAGTATGATGACTCGAGGATTGAAATGACCTGACGAGGGGAATAACCTTTGCAACAGAAGGATGTAATATTCTCGACGCCGTCGCTCGAAAGTCTTCAAATACATTTCACTTTCGATATCTGCGATATCTTTAAATTACGTGAATGTTTTGGAATAGAACTATCGATATATTTGCTAGTTTTGTAGATACTGGGTAAGATATTGCTTAATTTTTCTAATTTTTGAGACAAATGTAATAGTTTGTTCTAAGATTACTCATTTTCAGAAATTTAATAGTGCGTTTGTGTACCTCCGTCGCTCGAAAGTCTTCAAATACATTTCACTTTCGATATCTGCGATATCTTTAAATTACGTGAATGTTTTGGAATAGAACTATCGATATATTTGCTAGTTTTGTAGATACTGGGTAAGATATTGCTTAATTTTTCTAATTTTTGAGACAAATGTAATAGTTTGTTCTAAGATTACTCATTTTCAGAAATTTAATAGTGCGTTTGTGTACTTCAGTCGCTCGAAAGTCTTCAAATACATTTCACTTTCGATATCTGCGATATCTTTAAATTACGTGAATGTTTTGGAATAGAACTATCGATATATTTGCTAGTTTTGTAGATACTGGGTAAGATATTGCTTAATTTTTCTAATTTTTGAGACAAATGTAATAGTTTGTTCTAAGATTACTCATTTTCAGAAATTTAATAGTGCGTTTGTGTACTTCAGTCGCTCGAAAGTCTTCAAATACATTTCACTTTCGATATCTGCGATATCTTTAAATTACGTGAATGTTTTGGAATAGAACTATCGATATATTTGCTAGTTTTGTAGATACTGGGTAAGATATTGCTTAATTTTTCTAATTTTTGAGACAAATGTAATGGTTTGTTCTAAGATTACTTATTTTAAGAAATTTAATAGTGTGTCTGTGTACTTCAGGCGAATTATTCGAATGAAACATTTGAAAAATGATTATTTATATATATGTATAATCATCTTATTTGACTCGACGTTATCTTGAATATATAATCTTGCGTTAATTTACTTCAATGAGCAAATGATTTTTCTCCAAATTATTTAATTATTCAGCTATCAAACAAAATAACTTCTTATCTCATTTTGTATCTGTCTTTTCAAACAATTTTTCTAATTCCATCGTTCCATAAACTTCATCTTTTGTTAAGATTATTTGTGTTTCAACGAATTTCAACTGAAATAAAAGATTATTTACAAATGATTCATCTGATTTTAGCAAGATGAAAGTTACTTTTTCTAAGATATTTCTCAAATTAAAGTAATGAACCAATAGAAATGAAGTTGTTATTTTTTTATCTTTTTGTATTTCAAGTAAAATTATTTATATATCTATCTATTATATATCTATCTATCTATTATATCTATTTATATATTATTTATTTATATATATTATTTAAATATCTTTCTTTCGATGGGAGGACTCTGCTAGAAAGTATGAGAAAATAATTTGTTTCATTCTGGCAAGAATTTTTTTGAAAGTCTGATAATATAGATAAAAGGTAATGGTGATTATATAGATTGTGCATGCTTTCTGTATTTTCCTGAAACTACTTGAATAATAATATCCATTAACGAAATGATAAGTTACGGACTGGTTTGCAGAACTTTGCTTACTTTATTAGCAAATTTGTTACGCAAGGAAATTTATTAACATAGATAACCGGCTGCTTGCAAAATTCCGGTAATAATGTTACTTCAATTAAGGTGGCTAATGTTTGATTTACGCAGAAAACATTTTAACCATGTCAAAATATAGATGGAAAATATTTGATGGCTTGGAAAATATTACTATCGATTTTGATAAATATTCAAACGTGAATTAAATTACGAACATATATATCATCTACTACGAAATGATTTTAATCAACATCGTCAATTTGATTTCCAGCAAATAATTGAAGATTAAAGTTTTGAAAAACACGTAAATTATATATCATAGTAACAAGGAACTTGCTCCGGAATTTCTACCAACACTATTGAAACAGAGAAAATTTACACCAAACTACAAAATCCAAAAACTTTCACTTTCTCGTGTTCCATTCTAATAACTAGAAGGTATTCTTTCCCATTCTCGGTATCACTGAGTCATTCTACTTTTGAACGTTACTTTTACTCCATGCTGGAATTAGATTGATTATACAAGCGATAGATTGTAGCAATAGATTGATTATATTAAAGCAAGAAAAAGAATTACAATTACTAATTGAAGAGAAACGAAAAATAAAAAAAAAGAACAGAAAACTAAAAATAAGAAAGGCAAGAAAGAAATATAAAAATGAAGAAAAATCCCCGAATAAACGGTTCCTTCAACGAGAACGTTCCAGCTAAATATTAATTTTACCATAAGCATATCATTGTGTCATTTTTGCAATATTTCATTTAGCAACGAAATAAGATAATAAGAAAAAATTAATAGACACGTAGAATAATGAAAAAAGAAATCAATAGATATATAAAATAATACGAAGAAAGTAGTGAAGAAAAAATTTACACATCCTTTGCCATTCATCGCTCGTTTATACGGATTCCAATCCATTGTCTTTTTTTCTCTCTCTTTTTTTTATTTATTTTCTTCCTTTCCTATTTCCTAGCGGCACGCAAACACGCAAGAACGATCGGCGACGCATCCTCCGCGAGGTTAATGTAGGTTTGTAGGCGCTTATTGAACAGACAGAGTTGACACCGCTCGATGGCGGCGATGTTAAACGAGCCACGGTGCAATTACATGCCGTTGTAATCACCGGTATACCAGCTCCATGCTGACTCACAATCAGCTTTTGTAGGCGCTTATTGAACAGACAGAGTTGACACCGCTCGATGGCGGCGATGTTAAACGAGCCACGGTGCAATTACATGCCGTTGTAATCACCGGTATACCAGCTCCATGCTGACTCACAATCAGCTTACTCTCTGAGCCGTACGTATCCCTTTGCCATTTAATCCTGAACGTGGTAATTTCACAGCCGCGCGAGATCGAGCCTCCGTGCTCGTGAACACGTATCGTACCGCGTTTTCTTCGCTTTCAGAGCTTTTTCTCTCTGAGCCGTACGTATCCCTTTGCCATTTAATCCTGAACGTGGTAATTTCACAGCCGCGCGAGATCGAGCCTCCGTGCTCGTGAACACGTATCGTACCGCGTTTTCTTCGCTTTCAGAGCTTTTCCAATCCCGATTCCCTCCAATTTCGCGATTATGGGAATATTCTATCATTGACACACGCGCACGCACACACGGTCGTTTGTTTAGACACACGTCGTCATTTAGAAATTTTGTAATTTATTCTGCTCAATTTCTTTCATCGACTGCTCGATGAATTTTTTAACACTTTAATTTTTTTGTTTAATTTCGCGTACGTGTATTTGGTACTTTATTTTATTTCTATTAATCGTTCTCAATTACTTGGTAGTTCGCACGTTTTCCCTCGTTTCCTCTCACGTTTCGCATCTTTAACACTTTAATTTTTTTGTTTAATTTCGCGTACGTGTATTTGGTACTTTATTTTATTTCTATTAATCGTTCTCAATTACTTGGTAGTTCGCACGTTTTCCCTCGTTTCCTCTCACGTTTCGCATCTCTTGGCATTCTATTCCATTTGATTTTTCATCAATCGTTTGAAATTGCATGTCTCTCTCTTCTTTGCATTTGACACGTCTGCGATATCTGTATCTCTCGATATTTTATTTCACTTTTTCTTTCAATTTTTTCATCAATCGTTTGAAATTGCATGTCTCTCTCTTCTTTGCATTTGACACGTCTGCGATATCTGTATCTCTCGATATTTTATTTCACTTTTTCTTTCAATTTATTGTTCCATGCCTGCGTGTATATGCTCGCAATATTCGAATTTTGATACGAGAGTAACTCTAATATTTTCTTCAGTTTATTCCCATTGATTGATTTAAGTTTCAAATAAATAAAACGAAAAATTCGGTGTATCGAATGAAGTGCTTGAGGCTGAATAGAGAATTGCGAAATCTATGGATTTAAGCGGAGTGTCCGTGGTCGATGAAATATA
>NIPQ01122518.1:0-12400 GCA_002806875.1 Lepidotrigona ventralis hoosana | reverse complement strand
TGGAAGGAAACACGTGGCAGTTTGTAGACGACGTTTCCTTCGCTTTTCGTTTACCAAGCAAGTTACTGGGATTTCGTAAGCTGTTTGGGTAAATGGGCATGTCATATGTGAAGTTTTAACTAATTTGGGTGAAAAATAATGTTTGTTCGAGCCGTCGTCTCATTTGGATTATAGTATTTGTCAATGAAATCGATTTAATAAATTTTCATGTGGAAGGATTATCAATTTATCAAATTCATTTTCATTAACTTATTGATTCTTATGTTATTATTCAAGAACTTTTTAATGTAACTAACAAACTTTTACAAAGCTGTTTAACACTAGAACTACCGACAGTTGAGACGTAGCCATCTCTACGAAAACCAGTGAAAATGATTGGTACTGGTATAAGTAGCCATGATACAAAATTACTTTTATTTTAAATGAATAAAACAAAATTAAAGTTCATTATATTAATCCTTTAGCTATCATTACATGCAAAAGTCATTACATCATTGCGAAGAAAAAATGCAACATGAAGTAGAAATTTTAAAATAAAGTTGTCAGACCAGTCAAAATGACTGATGTGGTAGTTCTAGTGTTAAAAGTCAACAACGTAGCTAATTTCGTGACGATCGATGCTTAATCCCGGGGACCAAAATAGGGAATGGTTGTGGAATTAATTGAGATTCAATTTGCGATGAACGCAGGATTAATCAACGTTATTAATTCATTATCATTAATAATTGATCATTATTCATTAGGATCAAACGACACGGGATTAACTAATGCGGAATTATTATTACCGCAAGGTATCGACAACTATCAGAAATTCAAAGTTCATCTATTATCCTCCCGCGAAATAAGAAGATCATGATATATTTTTCTATTGCTTTCCAGCAAGGAAATTACTTTTACTGCTGTGCTGTTCACAGCGACATTTCTCGCGTACTTTACGATCTATCTTGACGTGTAATATCTCTGCGATAGATATTAAAGCGAACGAGTAACTTCGCAGCCACGTCGTTATCAACAGGTAGCGAGGCTACGATCTCTGCAGCAAGTAATAACACTTCCAACAGGTGGTGGAGGCTTGATTAAAACTGCGACTAAACCGAATAGATTAATGGCGTGACGGTTCGCGCACCGACAACGATAAATCGAGGAGCGCTTCTCATAAAGGTGGAACGCAGGATGGTTGGGTGGCCATGTGGTAAGAGGTAAAAGGACACACAGATCTGAACTCTCGTCATAGACCTGTGTGTGTGCGTGAAGCCAAAGAAAAGGAACGCAAAGAAAATACTGGATTCTCCTACGCTCGAAAGCGGCCCGGAGTTTCGGCCATTCGAAATTCCTGGGTAGCTTAAGCCGCTACCTTATATTACCTGGCGCTCGTCCGAGGCCAGATTTCTTGGATAAGGAGAACAAAACTCCACCGCTGTGTTTTAACGTTCCCAGACGTTAGTACGAGATATATTCGCGCGTGTATTGTCGATGGCTATCCAGCGGAAAGAGTAAACGATTCTCATCGCTTACAAGATGTAAAGATTCACTTTGTTTATTTCAATTTCGAGCGAAGTAATTTCTGAACGGGGGTAGACTGTTTTGCAGCAGTTCTAACGAATAGAACGCAACGGATTGTAAATCTGCTTTAATGTGGACGGGAACAGAAACAATTTCCATTCTTTAGGAAATACAAATATTGCTAATTTTGAGCAAAACAATTGCATCATTGTCTTGCTACAGTTTTAACGAATATTATATGCCTTAGAATTTGTGGGACAAAACATTGGATTGTTACTCTATTTTAATGTTCCCAGGCGTATATTATCGACGGGTATCCAGCAGAAAGAGAAATGATTTTCATTGCTCAGAAAGTATAAAAATTGGCTTTATTATTTTTTGTTTTTCACGAAACAATGAAATGGTTGTTTTGCAGTAGCTTTGGCTAATGCTAACTTGTAAATATGGAGTAAAACATTGTGGATTATACGNCAGAAAGAGAAATGATTTTCATTGCTCAGAAAGTATAAAAATTGGCTTTATTATTTTTTGTTTTTCACGAAACAATGAAATGGTTGTTTTGCAGTAGCTTTGGCTAATGCTAACTTGTAAATATGGAGTGAAACATTGTGGATTATACGAATGATAATATTCAAAGCATCTCAATTTTAACAGCATTCAATTTATAATTTAAAGCAGTGTAAATTATGTTCAAGTAGAAGAAAGTGTAATTCGAACGAAAGAAATTATACGACTTTGTATTCAAATGTAAAATCACATTTTACTTTGAAAAATTTCAAATTTGCATTTCTCTATTGAACACTTTTGCTTTTTAACACTCTATATACATGCAATTAAGTTCTATAATGTATAACAGGCATAATTTACAGTTCGTAATATAATGCAAAATGTTCAAATATAATCAAAAACCATAAACAGTTCAACGTTTAGGAAGATCTATCGTAAAACGGTACACACAATTTCTAATATCTCTAATACATACTTCAAACATCCTGGGACTTCAATCTACCAACGCACGAATGAAAAACTTTTCAAATTGTTCGCCAATAATGTCAGATCCTGACGGTCTGAATTTTCGGTCGATAAATAAAATTCAACCAGCCTTTTAAAATTCAGCACCTGTGCAAGAGCCTTGTCCACCATGACGGTCCCCACTGATTTTCCTCAAGGAAACGTAAAGCCCTAATTGTTTCGAACAGCCTGTCTTCTCATCTTTGGCTCTCGGTATCCCGTTTCTCCCGTGTCAAATCGATAATTTTTCGCGTCGTTTTTTTTTTGTTCTTTTTTCTCTTCTTCGTGCCACTTGGAGCAGGTCTCTCTCTCTCTCTCTCTCTCTCTCTCTTTCTCTCCTTCTCCACGGCTTCGAGGCTCGAAACAGGATGTCCTTCGAGAATGCAACAAAAGCGCCACGCGATGAAAATCACGGGACGCGAGCTTGCTTCCCTTTTTTCCACGACATCTGTGTTCCGGAGCGGGCAGAGGAAACGGGCAGGTGTCGGTCGTCAACTCTTTTTACCCGAGCGGTCCAGCTGCCGGCGATCATTTTCTTCTCCTCAAGGGGAGAGAATTTTCCTGGCCGTACGCAGTGGTGTACGTCACGGTCAGTTGGTAAAACGCGATTGTCTGGAAGAAGAGACAAGACGCGCGAGGACGCTCGGTGACTCAACGTCCACACAGCTGGTTGGTCATTTCGGTCGGTGAAACGGGTCGTCCTTCGAGGAGGTCGGGGCCTGGGGCCATCTCGTGGAAGAAAGAAATGAAAAAAAAAAAANNNAAACAAATTAAAAAAAAAAAAAGGAAAAAAGAAAAAACGTTTGGGGCCAGTCGCTTTATGCAGCGTCAGAAACAATGGGAGTATTCATGACGCGACGAAAAGATATCGGTCGATCCTCCAGTCGGCAGCCAGACATAATGGCATTGTCACGCCAGAAATGAACCGAGCCCGAGAAAAGTCCCGTGAAAATAATATGGGCCATCCCTTGTTTGGTTCATGGTGTGTACACAAGGTCGTACAATACGTCGAACGTATCAACGTTGCTTGACTACCTGGGATTTTCCACTACCTGGCCTGATCATCATGGCCCGGCCAAATTAACTCCCTTAAATAACTTTGGAAAATCTTGCCGATCTTCCGTAAATCATTCGCCAAGTCTCTGTCACTGGCAATCACTTACATGTGAGAAACATGTTTGAACATATTGGAGACATATTTGATTTTACGACTGAATACACATGGCACGTCGAAAAGTACAAGATAGATTTTCCTCGAGAAAAGCTGAAAATCTGCAGTTGGCACGCACGTGTGGCGTTTAATGGAATTAGGGGGTTCGGGAATTCCCGGTCATAAAAGGTACGGAAACGGAATACGCATGTTGAAAGTTTTAATTTACGCGGCGTGTCTTGCACGTGTGTAAAACCATTCGAGCAAACGATTCTACCTAATTGCACGGTATTTGTTGTGTTGCTGTTATTGCACGGATTCGAGCAAGGCTTGTTAAGGCCTTGTTAAAGCAGAGGTTTGTTATCGCAGCGTAAGAACCAAATTGTCCGTTACGTGCGCGAGGCAAATATTTGTCGTTGTGGCAGACAGCTCAGACGTTATGTTAATAATAACGATTTAAAAAGCAAACTCTGTCTCTCGATGAAATTAACAGGCTCGTAATAATATCGAGACGATAAATAAATTGCGTCTTTCAATTTCGAGAGACGATATCATCTCGATCTTCAAAAAGGCCCGACCATGGTTTAAACGTTGAATTGCTCGAATAAATTTACCTTTATGTCCTTCGCTTGATGAGAGGCAACGTAATCTCGTTCCTTTTGCTATTTAAATAGTAATTGGTAAACTTCGAACGCGCGATACACCCTCTAATTGATAAAATTTAGACATTCCCAGCTTCGTTCTTCTGTCTACAAGTCATCCTGAATTGGTCAAAGAGTACGAGAAATATCCAATTAACGTCACAAGTTCCATTAAAAGAAAAATCTACAAAATCTGACTTTTGTCAGATGTACATTTTCATTTTTTGACCAATCGCGAAAAGTCACACGGCGCTGTCAGAACAGTCTCACGTTTCGTCAGAAAATTTCCAGGTTAAATGAAATCACGGAATTCCTTCCCCCTCTGCCCCTTTAATTACGCTAACGCACGCGAAAAGATCGAGGCCCAAATGTTTCCAACTGCTGGCTTCTGCTACCGTTTAATTAAGCATTAAGCCGGTGGTTATACGACGGCGTTTCGCAGCAAAGTTTCGTGTTTTTTTCAGCAGCCTGAGTCGCGAAAGCAATGGCGCTGCCCGTATAATCTTTAACGAGCGATAAGCCTCGGCCGTGGATGGCGTGTAATCACCAAAACGGTCATCGCTTGTCGCTTGTGACAGGGTTTCACCGGCGCGCACCGGTGCCAGTTCCCGATTCAGAGTGCCGGCGTACCTGTGCCGCGCACCTGTACAAGCCCAGCTTTATCGCCGTATAACCAGCCTGCCACCTGTGCGCCAGCAGAGATGGTCGCACAGGTGTCTTTTAAAGCATTTCATTAATTACAAATAGGAAAGCCGCACCGATCCCTCCGAGAGAGAGAGAGAGAGAAAGCTGATTTTGCAAGACACCTGGGCCCGAAACGTTTTTGATTTTTCTGCTGACGACCTCGACTGAGGTCCCCGTGGAACTTGCTCGTTTCCTGGTAGACTTGATCGAAAGGTCGCTCGATAAAACGGCCGTTGGAAAGGGGGAAGCGTGCGTTTAACTGCTGACGAGCCGGTAAAATTATCCTTGGAATTTGGTTGTTCCAAAAAAAAAAAAAAAAAATAAAGAAGAGGAAAAAGGAGGAAGGAAGGAAGGAGATGCAGATAGAAAATTGGCAAAGCGTTCCAGTGGAATTCAGCGAGAAGGGAACTGATGACGAGACGAATCGGAATTATTTCGAGACGCAGACGAGTCGCTCGGATTCGTGAGAGTTTTGGCAGTCAGGTTGACAGTCGCGCATCATCGATTTATCACGTCTGGCCACGTGTTTTACGTAGCGATGCAATAAGAGAGAGAACAAGAAAAAGAGAGAGAAAAGGGCGATCCATAGAAACGTATAACGGTAAAACTCGAGATTCCCCAGGTGTTGCGAGAGCCCCGTCTAACACCTGGACGAATACTCGAATTTTCTCAGGGACCCCTGCCTGAACCGAAAAAGTTCAAGGTTTCCAGGACCCCACCGAGTGCAGATGTAGATCGAGAACACGTACCCCCTAGAATTCGCGTAAGAACAACGATGTTGCAAGAACATCTGCGGAACGGGCGCAGATCCTGGACTTTGAACGTTTCGTTTGCTTTATATAACAGAGAGAAGAACTGCGTGCGCGTGGCATTTTATCGCGATGTACGTACGTATATGTCGTGTGTATTACGTGCGTATATGTCGTGTGTATTACGCGCGTACACGTAAATACACGTGACTGTCGTTCGGTTTGGTGAACGCTGTATGTACAAACCTGATCGTCTTATTGATCGGCCCCCAGAACGAACGAACGAACGAACGAAGCTTGTCACTTGTCACGTCGCGTCGCGCCAATGCGTCTTTCTTTCACCGGAACGTATTAACGCAGCTGCGCCTCCGAGTAGAGAAAGCTGAACGCGTCAACTTTGCACGGAAATCTCTCCTCCGTGCAAAGTTGACGCGTTCGAAGCAATTTAGATTACTCGCTTTCATGTAGAATCTCTTCCTTCTACTTTGTAGTTGAACTATCTGGGCAACTTTTGTCCCAGCGCTTTTATTAGTGGCTGTTTTCGCGTCAGATTCATTCTTTTCTTCAAAAAAAATCTTCAATTGAACATCTTCTAGTTATTTCATCGTTCCCGTAATTATCGTTAATATGACTTGTTAATATCGTTAATTTTTTTCTCTCTTTTTTTTTTAATTAATCGTTAAATTCGAAATAAATAAATTTAATTAATCGTTAAATCGAATAAATCGTTTAACATTCGGGAAACTATTTTAGGAAACCTTGCAACTATTGTATCTCATTGTTCACTGGCAATTTGCTTGACTGATAATACAAAATACGGAATATTTTGCCACTTCTAGCGATGAAACGTCGAGATGTCTCGTCATCTTTCAGCAATGTATTTAACATATAACAATATAAGCAGAAAAGTTTTTGATTCATACTGAATCTGCAGCGTTAAAACACGTGAAAAAATGAGCTAATATGTTGAATTAACCGATACCGATCACTCTCTCACTTGAAAGAAAAACCCAGTATTACAAATTGACTCACTTGTAATACCGAAGTTACTTGCTATTATTATTATTAATGGGATCATGCAACGTATTTCTCTGTACAATTGTCGATGGTAAAACGAAACAAGACAGATTTGTCAAAAACTCGTTACATACTGTATCGTTGTCCAATTTTCTTCTACGTGAGAAAGTTCGACGATCTGGAAATTTCCGCCGACGGAGGAAAAGAGACGAGAAGGGGGGAGAGGGGGGAGGGGAGAATTGCTCGGAGATATTTTCCAAGAACGTTACGAGGCCTGTGCACACCTGAGGAGGACCTACGAATGGTGTCGCCTAAGGCGTGTTCTCCAATCTTAGCAGAAATTCGAGCTCTCCCTCGCGGTCGTCCAACAATAAAACAACGGCGTGGGGTCCGTGGTCGCGATGGAACAAGGCAGGAACGGAAAACAGGCTCCCACGAATCCCTCGACGCTCGTTTTGAGCCGTGAAGGAAAGGCTGCGGGTGTCCTGGTGGCTCTCTCGGCTCAGCCAAGTGACAGATTCGAGTCGTTATCGCGCGCGATCAAACACTCTAAAAAGGGATATCAACTCGAATCGAAATAATCGCAACTGCATTTTTTCGCATCTTCAAATTTTCACGAACAATGATGAGAGAAATGGAAAATTGTTATTTACGCTAAATATCATGACAAATATCTTGCTTGTATTTCATATATTTTATATATTATTATTAGGTGTTTCATATATTTTTGCACCTTCGGGTTTTTCATAAATCAGTGAAAATCCACAACCTTGGAATAAATGTCGGAAATAAATTACTTTATAACAATAGTTTACTAGAAGTCCAATAGAACAGCCTTCTTTTTGGAGAAGTAATGCAATTTGTTCCAGTTAACTACGATATTGTAATTTGTAATTGGAACAATATTGGATGTGGGTAGATTTATCACCACCACCTGTTCTTCACATGTGTAAAATGATGATGATGATGATGGCAATTCGTCAAACTTTTACCGTTATCGTTTATAGTTTAAATTCAGTTCTTTAGGTTTTGCAAGAATTAAGAATTATTCCTCGCAATGATTTTCACCGTTCAGTTCTAAAACTCGGACAGTTTGTTGACAATGTATTAATTAACATTATCTATAATCTGATTATTCCAGGTTTATTTGGGATTACTTTTGGAATATACAGTGTGTATATATCTATAACTAAATTAAGATAAAATCGTTGATTTTGTAAGATTTGTCTCTAATAAGTAATATCGATTACCTACTTCTTCGATAAATAATCAAAAATCTCTTTTGATTGCCAAAATCCAAAGAATGGAAAAATTTCTCCTTCTCAGTTCAACAATCGAAAATTCTCATACAAAATATTTGAAATTCAGAAAACCGTTGCAGTTCTCGATGATCTTATTCACTTTCAAGAAATTACACGCTTCCCAAGAACAACTATTTTTCGCGATCGGGCAGTTATTTTAGCCGAAGTACGAAGCGTCGTGAAACAGCAAGCCGCGACGCGCCATTATTAATTATCAGCGGACTGCGGGTATTTATACATTTATGACGAAATTCAACGATGAATGCACAGTGAATGCACAGAGTATAACGTATGCAGAATGCGAAAAAACAAATGTCCTCTCGTACACCATTCTTTCGATCGCGCCCGTAAAAGTAGGGGAGATTAGGTTAGGTTTAGGTTAGGTTTAAATAATGAAACGTCCGTTTAGTTTTACGCAAATGGATCCTAATAACTCTTGCCTGCGTTGCAACCAGGCTTCGTGTTTTGCTATATTAACCGATAACGAAAAATAAGAAAAAAAAAAAGAAAAAAAAAGAAAGAAATGCCTTCTCTTCCGTCTCTTCCGTGAAACCGGCGACACGGAGAATTGAGACGAGCAACTTGGAGTGCTCGTGTCCGCTCTTCTACGGCTTCTAGATCGTACGCACACATCGTGACCCGTGTCTGTCACACACACACATATATACACACATACGCACACGGGGCCGGCCGACTTATGAATGGTATCTGCACACGTTCCCACGTCACTGAATGAGTCTCAGGTCTCTCACGTCCGGCAGGATTATCGTGCCCGGTCGCGTTCTTCGCGTAAACCGTGCGAGTCTCCTTTCACGTTTCCTCCCTGTTTCACGTCTCACCCTCTCACCGTCGTGCCTCTCTGCTCTAGTTCTGCTTCGCTAGGAAGAAAAAAGAGATCTCGAGACGGNCCCCCCCCCCCCCCGCCCCCACCCCCACCCCCCGCGGGCCCCGGGGGGGGGGTGAAAAAAAAGGAAATCTTTGGATTTCTGCGTTGCTTTCGGATTCTCTCGCTGGGGTATCATGGCAACAAGCAAGTCTAGTTGCATAACAACTCGCATTCCGCGGCTTGAGACAATGGTTGCTCGCTTCCAGGATGCTCGCTACGCGTCAAGAGACTTGAGAAAAAAATATCTTACGTGTTTATTCCCTCCCACCCCGATTTCTTTGATGCTTCAATTAGACTGGCGTGCGACGCGTCGCTCTTCATTTAAGGTTAATTGGACTTGAGGCTCGTTAGAAAGCTTGGAAAGTGTGCCTCGAGATTTTAGGAGACTATTTCAAAATGTATAATTCAGCCTGTAATTGAGCCTCCTTTCTGAGGAGATCTGACCCTTCAAAGATTTCACTTGAGAAAAACTAATTACAAGGACAGTGAAAAAATTAGATTACATGCCTGAGAATGTTTAATTCGGCGTCGGATTTAAATTAATATTTAACATTCGAGATTTAAGCACTTGTTCCATGATTGGCAGTAAGTTTTATAAAAGCTTAGGAGAAATACACTGGAAGCTAGTTCACGTGGAAGCTAGTTTTCATTCCTGCCAATATTGATTAGACTTAAGTTTCCTCGCGAGGAAACTTTATTCTAAACTTTGTTCTACAATTTTATAATAGAACGAATATCGATCCGGCGGGTATGTTATTTTACAAATACGTATTCGCGGTGTTTGTACTTTCATCCTATAATTAATTTCAATGCTAGCTTAATTGAATTAACAACTTAAGATTATACAGAAGAGCATTCAGAAACTTGGGAAGTTTGTCTTATCATACTTTAATGCTAAATGAGTGCGTACGTTAATTTACAAAGATGAGAAAACGTGTATTTGTATTTGATCTTCTAATTAATTTGCAAGGCGCCGGGTTTTAATATGGGAAGTTTGTTTTACGTTTGTTATGCAATTACGATCAAATTAATATAATATTAAAATATACCTTAATTTGAAAACGCTGAGAAAAAATAAATTTCAAGTATTGTTTCGTCTTATAATTAATCCGACATATGTGTCGGTGTTGTTTGCTTTAACTTCTGATTGGATAAAAATTCTGAAGCGTGGGGAGTTTGTTGCATAAAAAAACTGATTATATTAGTTTAGAAGTTGAGTTACTCGCGATAATGCATTATAAAATAAAAGAATAATTATACGGTTTCAAGTGTGAGATAATAATTAAATGAAAAGGCACTCGATTAAGAGGAAATTATCAAAATGAAGTTAGATTTATCGAATGATAATATAGTTGAAATGAACTATGAAATTTTCTTTAATCCTTTATTTGTAAAAATTTATTTCACGGTCGTGTAAAACGAATAATTTTTTTTAAACAACGTTTTTTTAAACAACGTAGTTATTTTCTATTTCTTATCATTATCATTTCGCAAAACACGATTAAAAGGATGCCAAAATATTCCAGATAGTATCAAAAAATGGTACATTTTAAGCAAGTATTATCTTCTACTTGGAAATATTTATTCTATCTTAATCTGCAAAGATCGATCTTTCTGAACATTTTTTTCTTGCT
This sequence comes from Lepidotrigona ventralis hoosana, assembly GCA_002806875.1. NCBI lineage: Eukaryota > Metazoa > Arthropoda > Insecta > Hymenoptera > Apidae > Lepidotrigona > Lepidotrigona ventralis. The sequence continues at coordinate 1,824 of NIPQ01122518.1, read as the reverse complement.
TATCGCCTTAATGATAATTCGCACAAATATATCTCATTTTAATACCTACGCAGTATGTGTGCATGTGTAATTATAAAAGTGGTTTAAGNCTTTTAAAAAAAAAAAAAAAAAAGAGAAGAGTTTATCAGTTATTTCGCGTCACATTCTTCTGAAATAAAATAATCTGATTGTAATTTCTAAGAAAAATTAAATTCGTTAAACTCAAATTCATTTATGTTAATGTTCATCTTGATAGTGGACCAAGTCAGTCGTTAAACTCTCGTGAATTTGTTATTTACAGAGAAGTAATTAATCATTTTACTATCAGGTACTCGGAAAAGTTGTTGCCGATTTTCATTGGTCGTAATAATCATTCTAAGGATTTTTCTGATTAACAACTAATGTGCGTGTACACAGCTGAAACAGTGAAATACCAAGTCTGAGATATTCAAATGTCACATTTGTTTTTAATTTTCGGAAATCATTGGAAACATTTCGAAAGGAGAAATATATGACTTAGGCCATTTTTATAACCACCGCATCTCGGAACAACGAAAACGGTAACTTTCAGCTTATTTACAAGCTGGGCGGCTTGTAATCCTGCAGATTCGCCGGGACGGCCGCGCGTCCTGCGATGCAAACGCATTATCGATTATAATACCGTAAGCTAGGGGGAAACGTTGCGGAAAGAAAATACGGATTCCCGTCACGTTCCTTCGACGTTCGATGAGAAAGAAAGAAGTTGGCGCGGCCACAGGCGGATCTACAGGGCCGTGAAGCACAAAACAGGTGCTTCTAAGAAAAACAGGTGTCCGTTCGTAGCCGTCGCTACGTAGCCGGGGCCAGGCGAGGCACTAAGGCTTAGATTGCGGCACTGACAGACGTGCCGACCGACGGACGAACGACGGACACCTGCACGCCTCCGATTGTACGTAAGATCGGTCCTTCGCAGTCTCCTCTCTCTGTCTCTCGCAAGCAACGCGTTTATTTCGTCCTTTCACGGCCTCTCTGGTATCGTCCCTTTCTCAGGGCCTCACTGGTCCTTCCGTAGCTATTCGAACACGGCGCGGAGGTGGCCCACGGTAGGGACCGTGTGATGGTAGAGAGAAGAACGAGGTACAGAGAGAAATCGTAGGAAAATCTCTGCTACGAGCGGAGAGACGTGAAAGAAGAAGAAGAAGAAGAAGAAGAAGAAGAAAAAGAAGAAGAAGAAGAGGAACAAAGCTCGGAGCTCTCGAGAAAAGTCAACGAGACTCGAGAGGAAGGAGAGCGCGCGACGGCGTGACGAGGATGCACGCTTTGGCGCAACGAGCAACGCTTACGAGAGAGAGAGAGAGAGAGAGATCTGTCTAGGTGGAAAGACGAAGGAAGGGAAGGGTGAATTCGTTGAACGAGGACAGTTTACGTCGGCGCGGTGTAGACGGAGAAGGGCGCTTCGTGGGATCGGGACAGAAGGAGCAGGAGGACGAGCGAGCGCGAGGGAAACGAGGACGGAACGAGCGGCTCGGACGAGCCGACTAGCAGAAGAAGGACGAAGAGATTGGGTTATGTCGGAGGCGCCGTGATTCAACCGAACGCGCAGGTGTGCCGCAGACTGGCCGGCGCCTCTCTGGAATGCGCGGCCCCTCTCCGCGACTCCCCTCGCCCGCTCGCTCGCCTCGTCGAGCCCCCCACTACGCCGACTCACTTGAACCACCACTATCAACCCTCGCGGGGCTCACCCTGCTCCGCGACCCCCTCCCCCCCTCACCCCTTCCTCCCCTCCGCCCGCCGACCGACAACACACCGTTTCACCACTACCAGTCGCGACACACGATCGAGACCGCGAATTGTCAGCGATGGGGC
>NIPQ01122500.1:0-12609 GCA_002806875.1 Lepidotrigona ventralis hoosana | reverse complement strand
GAAAAGATCTTGTAATTTCTTCCGCTTTTCTTAATCCGAAAGCATTACGCTTAAGAAAATCGTTCACTGTTTTTTATATCCGAGCTTAGTGAAACTACAGGAAGTATCTGTGTCATTCTCGTTCTTTATTTGCCAAGACGAACGAACGAAGGATTTCATAACTTGATAGAGGATCAGTTTTTTCATGATTCTCTTCAGTCGTGTCATTTTCACGAAAGACCTACTTTCGTACTCTTATAAAGTTTGGGCTAGCAGATTGAAATTACCCGCAAGTTTAAAATTCTGTCTCTTAGATAAATTAACCCTTGCCGGTCTAGGCAAACACACTGAATAAAGTAAAACTCAGGAAAAGTGAAACTAACCTCCAATTTGCAAGCGTCTAATAAAATACAATCAAATGGTGCTCGCTTAAAAAGCAAAATACAAGCACGAAAGAGAGAAGTGAATTTAAAGAAGACAGAAAAGAGAGATAAGGTGCGAATAGGCGCGACCAAAACGTTAGTAAAGATTAAGAAAGAAAATTCGGGTCAATCTGAATCCAGAAGAAAGATGAAGAAACGAGAGGATGGTTAATCCAGCGGAGACAAAGAAAAATATGTTCCAATGGATTACTGCACCGTGAAGTTTTAGCTCGTATTTTCCAGGGTGAGAAGCGTCGGACGACCAAATTCGGCCTGGAACACCGTTGACAACTTTTTGACTTTATTTTGACTCACCCTATTCGCGTTTGCACCGCGCTTTACACGTCCAGCGAGTCCCGCTTCGCTAACGACTTTACGAACCCTGGGTCTCTCGCCAGACGCGAAATTCAATTAACGCGAGAAGATGAAACAAACGCTCCTGCACTCTGCCATTTTCAAACTCGTTATAGCGAATTATTTTACTATACAAACGCCATTTGTGGAAAAGCTAATATGTGAAGCACTTTTGCGTCTCTTTATGAAAGTTTGTTTCTTTTAACACGAATTTTAATTTTTTGGCCATTTAGCCACATATATATTGCTTCTGAGGTATGTGTTCCAACTTCTGTAATAGCGCAAAAACTATAATTATTAAGAAAAGTGTCCAGGGTTTGAGATGCGTTACAGAACAAAATGATAAATTTAATTTCAAGGTATTACTTTAACAAACGATTTTTCAGCAGTGCCAAAATTAATATGAGACAAATCAAATTTGTTCCAAATATTTCTAGCATTGCTCATGTACTAAATAATAATAAATAATATCAAATAATATAAATTATGTAACACTGCACTTAGAATACTCATTATAATTATTATGTAATAACAGTACCATACAATAGTAACAAATAATACTAATAATACTAATAACAAATAATACCAATAAGCAATATTTAGTTTAACGTTACTTTAATAACAAATTTTACAGAGTCTCTTTAACGAATTCAATTGATGTTCGGAAAAAATTATCGTATGCCCAACGATAGGATAAACGCGTTATATATGTTACGTGCATATCTACGATATATATTAAGATGTCAATAGATGACCTCATGACAAATTTTTAAAAAATTCTTCGTTTTATAACGAAAATTCCAAATGGATTGAACAGAAAGTTCACTGCAGGGCGTTTATGCTTCATGCACTAATAAATAATAATAGCCGTTCTTTTCATCACATTTAATATACATTGCCATCCAGGGACAATAATTTGAAAAAAATAACTTAAATGGAGTGAAACTTTGTATAGTAAAAAAAAGGACGTGTCACTCCTTTTGCTATTGCTCAGTCATGTCTCCCTTGCCAATATGTGTCACTCTTTTTACACTAGATCAGTCATGTCACACTTCTTACCCCAGACCAGACATGCCATATTTGCAGAATCTGTTATTACACATTCCTAGCCGTGTCAAACATGTCCAGTCGTATCACTCTTTCTACCATTGCCCAGACATGTCATGATTGTAACAATTTCCCAGTTATGCCATTCTTTTCAAACATGCCTAGTCGTGTCGCTCTTTTGGCTCCAGTGTGATAAATGTTCTACCCTTGCCTAGTAAAATCACTCTTGCCAAGACGTGCGCCTCTTTTCACAATTGCCCAGTCTTGCCACTCGTTTCCCTATTATACATTCATGTCACACAGACGTGTCACTCTTTTCACTCGTGCGCTGTCGTGTCACTCCTTTCACATTTGCCCATTCATTTCACACTTGCCCAGTCATGCCACTCCCCTTATTCTCCTTACTCAGTCGTGTTACACTTATCTAGTTGTATCACACTTTCTACAGATGTGTCACTATTTTTACTTTTACACAGTCGTGCGAAACTTACCACTATTGCTCAGCTATGTCACATTTGACCAGTCGTCTCGTACTTGCACCTCGTGACACAATTTTCTGCCTTGCGCGGTCTTGTCACGCTTGCCCATATCGTGTCACTTTTTCTTCACCTGACCAGTTGTTTCATTCTTTTCACTCTTGCCAGGTTAAGTCAAGCTTGCTGAATTGTGTCTCTCTTTTTACACTTGCATTGCTTGTCACGCTTGCCCATATCGTGTCACTTTTTCTTCACCTGACCAGTTGTTTCATTCTTTTCACTCTTGCCAGGTTAAGTCAAGCTTGCTGAATTGTGTCTCTCTTTTTACACTTGCATCGAAGTCCAGTCTACCTTGTCCAGTCGTATCACTATTCTACCACTGCCCAGACATGTCACGCTTTCTAAACTTTCCAGTCGAGTCACTATTTCATTATTGCTCAGTCATGTAACTCTTTCTCAGTCGTGTCACACGTTTTACACTTTCCCAGTCGTGTCACTCTTCTCCAGTCCTATCATTCTTTCTATTCTTACATAGTCACTCTTTTTACTCTTGACCAGTCATGTCACTTCTGTTCTAGTCGTGTCACATATTTAACTATTGCCAAGGTATTTCACGCTCCAATTGTGACACTCTTTCTACACTTGCCCAGTCATGTCTGCTCCGGTGATGTCAGTCTACATATACCTATGTTCAGATGTATCACTCTTTCTACTCTTGCCTAGTCGTGTCATCATTTCTGCCAAGACATGACACTGTTTTAGTCTTGGCCAGTCTTGTGTCTCATTTTACACTTGACCAGTCATGTCACTTATGCTCCTGTCTTATCACACTTTTTACTTTTACTCTGTCGTGTCACTTCTACTTCAGTCATATTGCTATATTTACTCTTACCTAGTCGTGCCACTTTGTTTACCCATTCCCAGGCGTGACACTATTTTCCAGCCGTATCACACATTTCACCATCGATCAGTCGTACTACTTTTTTCACACGAGTTCCAATCTTGTCACTCTCTTCACACTGGGGACGTCATGTCACTTCTGTTCCTGCATTGTCTATTTCTACTCCCTTGCATTGTCTATTTCTACTCCTCTAGTCGTGTTGGATCCACTTTAGCCGTGTCGCTCACTTCACTCTTGCGCGGTCGGGCAACTTCCGCTCCAAACTTGTCATTCCTATTACCCTTGCCCAATCGTGTCACTTTTATATTTATACCGAGACGTGTCACTTCTGCTCCAGTCGTATCGGTCTGTTTACTCTTAAATAGTCATGTAACTTTCTCTACACTTGTCCAGTCTTGTCCAGAAGAATCACATACTTTACTGGCCAGTAGTGTACATGGTATAAGGTTTTTTACTTTTGGCCATTCAAAATTTTCCACAGTCATTCTGCCAGTATATTCTGTTGAATTTATGGTCTTATATCTCTCTACTCATCGTGCAGTTTACGATGACCAGTATTTATTTGTACATAAATATATTCCAATATTTATAGAGCCTGAAATACGGTGTTCCGGTGCATGCAATGAAGCTACATAATTTTTTACTTTCGTTCCGCCAGTATATCATATCGATTTTACGTTCTTACATTATTTCACGATTCGCTTTTCAATAAACATCATTTTTTGAACGCAACATTAATCTAATATTCTTTATCGACTCTGATATATTACGGAATTCCGGTTCGTGGAATGAGGTTTGCATATGTCTATTTAAAATTTTGCATATTGATTATCTCATGATATCATTTCGATTTTAATATCTTATATTAATCTACACATCTGGGGGTTCACAATGAACACATTTTTTTGTACCTAATTAAATTTATAGAATTTTCACGGTGTTTCGGTACGCCCAATGGTTAACGCATGAACATCAAAATTTCCCACATTCATTCTGACAATATATCATATCTATTTTAAGGTTACATATTATTCTACGCATTGCGTCGTTCACAATGAAAACCATTTTTTATACATAAATTTCAACCAATATTATTTATGAAGCCAGAAATATTACGGATTTCCTTTACGTGGAATAAAGTATACATATGTATACTCAAAATCTTCGACATTCATTCTGTGAATAAATCATATCGAGTTGATGGTCTTATATTATTCTATGCATCGCGGCGATAAATATAAACTATATTTCATTATACATAAATATGATCCAATGTTATTTATCAAACCGGCAATTTAACATCGGTACGTGGAGTGAGGTGAACACATGGCCATTCAAAACTTTAGACATCCATTCTGTCTGTATATGATATTGATATAATGGACTCATATTATTCCACGTATTGCGAAGATCACTATCAACTTCCTCTAAATGTAGTTAAGTCATCTAATATTATATATAGCGTTTGAAATACTACGGAGTTCCGGTATGTCGAATGATGTTTACATATGACACGTCAATATTTTCGACATTCATTATGTCTAGCAGATCTGATGGCCTTATATTATTGTATGCCAGGCAGGGATCACTATGTGCAACATTTTGTTTTAGATAAACATCATATAATATTATTCATCGTCACAGAAAATATTACATTGTTTCTGTACGTGGAATGAGGCTTTCGTATGAAACCTCAACTTTTTCGATATTCATTCTATCAATATTTTATATCTAATTTTTGTTAAATTTTTAACAAAAAATATCTAATTTTGTTAAATTTTTAACAATTTGGTAATAATTGTGCAGTGCATTGAGTTACAAATATCATAATTCCCACAATTCACTAGTTAAATATGACGCTTATCAGTCGAAGTGTTATTATAAATTATTCTGTAAACTATCTTGTTTATCAATGTTAAGATAGTAACGATTTTCTAATTATTTACTTCTTATTCATTTAGTATAATAATTGATTAATGTTTCAGGAAGGTTTAATGAAAAATATAGTCATATATGCGAAATATATACTTATACATCTCCCAAAATCGACTAACGAAATATTATATGGTGCAAATTATATTTTATATTTTCGAGTATTGAAATAAATATCAAATGAAGTGGAATATTCTTTTTCAATAAAGTTAGTAAGACGAACTCAATGAAACAAGTACATCACTTATTGTTGAAACATATCTAGAACTGCATTACATATTAGAGCGAAGTAACGTTACAAATTAGTTAACTAAATACAAATTTGAGTCTTACGGCTATAAGATTTGTAATAGTATGACACATAATAAACTGAAATCCGGTATCCTGAAATTGAAATCCCCGCAAAATGACGAATGAAAAAGTTGTTAAGTTGTAAGGATATAATTCAAAACTAATACTTTACAGTATTTTTCATCGCTGTTATTAATATTTTTCTGATTTGTATTTTGGTCATTGACCGAATTTTAACACGACTTGTAGCGTGACGAATTCCTATTAAAGTATTTGAAGGGACATAGTTTTCAGATTTCCTCGAAGCATACATGCAAAAATACATTCTAAGAGGACTTTCTCTAATACCGTTCTATTTGTCAGGAAACGAAAACATAAAGAATATAATATTTTAATTTTAAAATCAGGAAAAGAATTTATAATAAATAATTATTTTTGTAAACGTTTCAATTCTTTTTATTATTACCTTTAATGAAACCTTTTATTTCTTGAAACACATATATTCATTTAATTTTTATAGAACCACATAACAAATAAATAAATAATACAAATTTTCTTATTTAAAAATTTTTTTTCTTCAGTTTGATTGTTTATCAAATATTTGAAAGCAATTCAACTTTTAATTAAAAAATAATACATTTTTTTAGTGTAACCATTGATAGAGCCGAATTTTCATGAATTATGTCTAATTTTCCCAAAACAATATCATGAAACTTGAACGATTTTAAACAAAGGAAGTAGAAAAAGTGATACTATATTATATTTATACGCAGCATGCCTTTCCGTTAGTTTTCCTATTATTTCATAACGCAGTGAATAACAATGAATGAAAACAGAAATAGAAACACTAACAAGTATGAAAAAATAGAATAGCACATTTGCTTCATCAACAATACGTCATATTGGACTTAATATTTCTTTTTATATCTTTGTAACAGTTTTTAAATACAATCTTTATCACGAAGATTTGTCGAAAATAGAGCGAACATTCAACGAATTATAATTAATGTCGAAAAGCGACGATATTATATGTTGATTTTGTCATTTGTTATTTTCATATATAGTAACGGAAATGAGAATTTAAAGAAATTATTTTACTTAATTCAAATATGAAATAAACGTTTCTCTGAAAATCAAATATATGGATTAAGTTATTTTTGATATCATCCAATGATATTATTTAAATTTATTTAAATTTTATTTAAATAAAAATTATACCTTTAATTATTACTTATCATTACCTTTAATTATCACTTATACTACTTATTATTGAAATATAAATTTGCTCAAATTATTCGAATAATTCGCGGGTAATCGATACTTGTCGAATCGGAAAATTTTGGTTGAGGTCGGGCGGATTCGGAAAACTCTGTAACACACTTGTTTCGCTAGTTTAAATACATCATCGAGTCGACGGACAGAACAGTATCAGTGTCTTTAACTCTTCTTCTGTCATTATGCACCATAGCGAAGGCAATCGGATGAAAATGTAGACTGACTACTCCTTCGCCTATATGATTTTTGAATGTACTGCGAAGTTATTTTTTCCGCACGTGTTAGACTTTATTCGTTCGTAGAAGTCAGGGACGTTCAGAGTACCGATTTCTAAATGATATTTGAGTATCCTTGAAATTAATGAAAGAGTGGTTAATCTAAAATTCACCGGCAATCAGAATAGAGGAAAATACAAATGAGCTCATAAAATTTTAATACTGACGTGTGTGTGTATGTGTGTTTATCATTAAGTCACTCATACTCTATGTCATTTCTATTAACAAATTATAACAATAAATAATTTTGGACGTTGAAAATGCAACTTAGTGAATTCGTTTCAACGAGTAACGACCTATTATAGAAAAGAAGATATGATTATGGTGTTATTTAAGAAAATTTGAATTCGAAATTTCTAAACGGATGAATTTTGCAACAAGTAATTTACCACAAATAAAGTACTTCACTATTGCAAACAATATTTGTAGAAACATTTTATTAACAAGTTCAAATTTTCATAAAATCGAGTTTACGAGATAAAAATACTTCAAGTTGTAGACTTACAAATTGGTAAATAAAAATGCGGCATTCGAATTACGTTGTTCAAAGATATAATATTTCAATCCATTTTTTTAATACTTTTAAATAGATGTTAATAGTCAAGTATGTACAAAATTTTTCGTCCCAATTTCCATTAGTGGCGGATTTAAATTCGCTTTTTTTGTTCTTTTATTGATGACGTACCTTTCAATTCATTAAATAATTTTCAAAATAGATCTGGTAACACTCTACACATTATTTTAATCTTATTTCTCCCAATAGTAATGAGGCGGTCGTAAAATCGGTACAACAGGATGTGACACGAAAATAGTAAAGTTATCGAGGATTTATTACCATGGCCGCGAAAATAGATGGTAATGCAATTACTATTCATATACCTCGTCTGTCATACGACATTCGCCGTATTAAAATATAATTGTGAACAATTCTTGTGTGTATAAATATCATCTAATACTATTTATTGCGCCAGAAATATTCCGTAATTGCTGTACGTGGAATGTGGTGTACATATGGTCATTCAAGAATTTCGACATATATTCTGTCCTTATATCATATCGATTTTCTGGTCTTATATTATTACACGCTTTGCAGCAATAGGTTTTATATTATTCAACGCTATGCCGGTTTCACACTGAACGTACATAAATAACATAAAGTATATAATACTATAAAGTATTATATAGCCTGAAATGTTACGGAGTTCCGGTACGTAGAACATTCCTCATCAGAACATTCAAAATTTTCTAAATTCTTTCCATCAATATCATTTCGGTTTTGTGGTCATGTATTAGGCTACGTATCGCAACGTATGGGAACACCGTAATACTTCAGGGTAAACAATATTAGTACGTGTATATATAATATACTATGTTATTCATAGTGATTCGTATAACGATATAAGGCCATCAGATCTATACGATATAATGACAGAAAGAATGGCGGTAGTTTTCAATGTTCACATGTAATCCCCGAACCGTACCGGAAGACTAATATTTCAGTGTCGATAAATAGTTTTAGATCACTATATGATTTATAAAATTGTATTCATATTGATTTCCGTGATGCATATAATAATATAAGATCATCAGATCGCGAACATGTATTGTTACGGTACATGTCGAGTACTATCACGTAGCTGGCATGAGATCACATTCCACGTATTTGAACACCGTAATATTTCAGGGTCGATAAATAATATTCGAATGTCCTTACACATTAAAAAGTGGTGTTCACAGAGATCTTTGCGGTCCGTGGAATATTAAAAGATGATCAGATCGCGATAATATATTGATACGGTGAATGTCGGTTACTATCACGTAACTCGTGTAAATCACATTCCACGTACTTGAAGATCGTAATAATCCAAGGTCGATATATAACATTAGTTCATCGTTATATTTTGATATGTTTGATTTTTTATGTAGTTAGAATGAATCCTGGAATATTTGGACGCACACACGTATACCCCGTACGGGAGGACATAATATTTCAATGTCGATAAATAATATTAGATTACAAGGTTATGTATTAAAAAATAATCAAGAAGCATATGCAAAGTTCATTCCACGTTCCCGAATACCATAGTACTTCCGGCGCGATTATTATATCACCGTAAATTAAAATAATGTTTTCAAAGTGATCCACTTTGAAATCTACCGCGATACGTAGAATAATAAAACCACAAAATCAATATGATATGATGTCAGAATGAATGACGAAAGTTTTGATGTGTTATATGAACAACCTGAAACATACAGGAGGACCGCAATATGTTAGATGAACGTTGTATATTTAAGAATTGAGTTTCTAGTATTTCCTGGGATGCGTAGAAGAGTATAAGATCTTCATATAGAGATAATATACTGATGCAGAGGACATCCTGATTTTAAAAAGAGCATACCTGAATATCACGACCGGAAAACTGTAATCATTCGTGGAAACAACGGCAACAAGTGAAAAGCAACAGATCATCGTTACTTATGAAGATATTTCGTTACAACCGTTGCGCAGAATAATATAAGGCCATCGGACCGATATATTATATTGATATGTCGAAGGTCGAAGGTCGAAGGTCGAAGGTCGAAGGTCGAAGGTCGAAAACTTTCAAACGGCATAAGACATTCAGATCTACATATGTTGTCCTCCTACCGAGAATATGTGGACATGACGAATGCAGAGGCTTTTCTACCAGCATATGTTGTCTTCATGCCACTTCGTAGTACCTCATAGTCGGTAAATAGTATGAATAGTGTCGTCGATATATATTAAAAAACTCGGTTCATAGAGATCACCGCGAAGCGTAAAACAATACAAGGACGTCTTATCATAGATTAACAGGAAAAATGTCAAAAATTTTGAAGAATCACATCCAAACACCTATCAGTACCGAAAGAGCGTAATAACTCAGGTTCGATATATTTATATGAGATCGTTGTTATATAGTAAAAAGTTGTGCTCAATGTGGTACCCGGGATCTGTAGAATAATATATGGTCGTCAGATAGAGATTATATATTTTTACGATGAATGTAGGTAATTTTCAAGGAGCATATTCAATTTCATTCCCAGATCAACGTAATATTTCAGGATCAATAAGTAACACTAGATCACATAGTTATATATAAAAAAGTAGTTTTCATAGTGTTCCCTGCGGTGCGTAGAAATCTGAAGACTATCAGATAGAGATAATACATCGATACGATGAATGTCGATATTTGTCGAAGACCATATGTAGACCTCTTTCTACGCATCGGAACATCGTAACATTTCAAGGTCGGTAAATACTATTAGGTCATCGTTATACTTTTAAAAATTGTGTTGATAGTGAAGTCAGCGATGCGTAGTATAATATAAGACTCAGTAGTATAATATAAGACCATAAGACTCATGTCGAGCTACCGATACACCGTAGTAATTCAATGTCTATAAATTTTATTAGATCGTCTGTATATATTAAAAAATTGTTTTCATAATGTTCTCCGCTGAGGGCAGAGTTATATAATACCATCAGATCAATATGATATATTGGCATAATGGAGGACGAATTTATTGAACGATCACATGTAATGTGAACCGTACCCGAGGGCCCTAAAATTTCAGGTACGAAAAATAATATTTGATCGCCGTTCTATATTAATGAATTGTGTTCAGAGTGATCCCCGCGATGCGTGGAATAATATAATTCCATCAAAAGTGAAGAACGTATGGCCGCCGCAAGCCAGTTATCCTTCTTGTAACCATTCCGACACAATTTGCTGAAAATTCTTTAAGCCGTAATAATCTAAATAGATAAGGGTCAAGATTAACATCTTCTTTTCTCCTCTAATTTTTCCAAGCCTCTTCTCTTGGAAGTAGTTTTGTTGAAAGGTAGATAGGGACATTTTTTATTTTCATTTGGTCTATTCATTGCTGCCTTATAATCTTTCTGAATTTCATTAACTCTTTCATTTTTTTTGACCATACGTTGCATAGTAATTTTTATGTCAGGTTTTTTGATAGGTTTTTTGATAGATTTCTTAACCGTTTGAGTTGATCAAACGTTTCCGTTCTTTCCACGAGAAGGAGGACTCTACTTCAAAATTCTTTGAATTTTCCTATCATTTCTTTGTTACAAATCAGTTCTATTTTCCTGCTTCTGCAGGATTCCAATTCCATATATATCAAATTCTGTTACACAGCACAATAAAGTGTGATTTGGTTTGTCGATTCTTCTTTGCTACACGAAGGACAGATATTTGAAACTGCAAGCCCCCATTTATATAGCGTACTATTAATCGGTTCATAGTCGGTAATCATATAAACAACAATCCGGTTTAAACTGAGCCATACATCATTGATTTGGGCGTATGTCACATTTTGTATATACTCATATGTTTGTGTACCATGAATTTCGTTTTCCCTCAAGTCCTGTCACATGTTTATAATGAATAAGTTCTCATTTCTTAGCACAACGTTTCATCAAATTCCGTCTTCTTTATTTTTTCTATAGTAGCAGCTGCCACCAATAGTACTTAGGTTTCTTTTTACTCTATTAACTAGTGCTTCTTCCATCACTTCCATGTCTATTAGTTTACATCTAGCAATGGCCTGCGTGACTACCGAAGATGTTGTACGGCATGCTTTGTTAGTCATAGCTAGTTGTTAGTAATAATAGCATTCTTTGAAGTGCCAGCAAGTTTCTTTTCACCAAGGTCTTATTTACCTCATCGTGCCAAAATAAGCGTCATATCTCAAAATTTGGAGGGCAACCGCTCGGCATAATATTCTTATTAAGTTGGATTTTATTCCTAAACTTTCAGCCGCTATTCTTATGTGTGACGACACATATTGAACTATTTTAGATCTTAAATATTTGGAGGGCAACCGCTCGGCATAATATTCTTATTAAGTTGGATTTTATTCCTAAACTTTCAGCCGCTATTCTTATGTGTGACGACACATATTGAACTATTTTAGATCTTAAATATTTGACATGTGAGATAGAAATCAATTTCTTGTCAACAATTATTTCCAAATATTTTACTTTATCCACAAACTTTATATTTTGGCCATTAATTTTGATTATAGGCAAATGTTGCCTTGCCAGACTCCTTTTTCCGAGCACGGCTACAGTTTATGCACATCGTTAACTTGTAATGTTGCCTTGCCAGACTCCTTTTTCCGAGCACGGCTACAGTTTATGCACATCGTTAACTTGTTTAACTTGCACCACTCGTTCAATAATTCGATCAACTAGCCAGCATGAATATGTAATTCCGATCTGGTATTTCCTTTAATTACATATGCAAGATCGTCTGCATATGTAATTATTTCCAAATTTTCATTGGGCATGTTTTCTTACAATTTATTTAAAAGCACATCCTTCCACGCAGTATATGTAATTCCGATCTGGTATTTCCTTTAATTACATATGCAAGATCGTCTGCATATGTAATTATTTCCAAATTTTCATTGGGCATGTTTTCTTACAATTTATTTAAAAGCACATCCTTCCACGCAGTTAGTTCTATTATGGTCTCATATTGTTAATAATTTTTCATTATTTTTGAATACGTTTTCGTCGTATTCTGAACAATCACGGTGTCTGAACAATTGCGGTTCTTAAAGTAGCTCTCAATTATTTTCAAAATGTGAGAACTACAGTTTGCTTTAATAAT
>NIPQ01122485.1:0-12407 GCA_002806875.1 Lepidotrigona ventralis hoosana | reverse complement strand
TAAAATCCCGGTCCACGAATAATCTGTGAAGGGGCTCGAGGAGAATTTCGGGCGAAGCTGTTTTCAAGAACGGTGTACGCTCTTGAAAATGAGGGAAAGCTGGACGCGTTTCCGATAGCCAGAACTGTAGAGTGTGGAGATACTCATATTCCAAAGTAGGACACTTTCTTGCCACATTGAAAGAAATGTTTCAAAGCTACGTAAGTCTTTAGAAAATATCAGTCGTCACGATCGAACGGCCGTGAAATCGAACGGTGACTGATATTAGCAAGCTCCAGAATAAAACTCCGATCCTTTATCTCCACCTATAAGAATATGAATTTCCATAAATATCTGCAATCTCTCGGTCAGTACATTTAAAAAGACATTCGCGTTTCAAATAGAATCTGAAACCTAACTAACTAGCATAAAAAGATTTCCACTACGCTGAATCTACGTACCATCGTCCCACAGCGAACGCAAGAACATCATTCAGAGATGGAACAAGCGACGATGGTTGTAGAGAAACTACGACGCCGGGGAAACGGAGATTTTGCGCGTACCGGTGCGCAGAACAGCTGGTGGCAAGCGCGGGAGACGATCACGGTGGATTCTAAATCACGTCGGCGTTTCCAACTTCGACATAAAGACGTCTCGAATTCCTCGGGCAGGCGGTTGCGCTATAGCGTCGCAGGAGACGCGTCGAAGACGAAGAGAAGCGACGATGCGTGTGTGTGTGTGTGCACGTACATCCTGAAAATTTAAAGCCGCGAGGTGCACGCGCTTAAGGGACGTATAAAACATAAACAATGGCTCTGATAATCTGATCTCGCGACACGTTCCTCCCGCGACCGCGACAACACGGCCAGTTCGACGCAGCCGTGCGTCCAGGCACCCTCGAAGACGAATGTAACCGTCAACGGGCGCGCGGCGGGACAAAGAGCCAAGTGGAGGGTGCACGCTTCACCGTGTGCATCCATGCTGGTACACGGGGTAATTTTAGCATCATTCGCAGCCAGATCGCCTGGAACGCTAGTTAGAGATTTCGTATTTACGATCGCGGGGCATTCGCTTCGAGGAAGATTTTTAACAGGCGTCCTCCTCTTTGTACGTACGTTGATTCAATGCATTTGGTATTTGCGAGTTTTGGAATCAAGTTGATTAATTTAGTCAGTTTCGATTCTCTTGGCAACAGCGTGGTAAACTTAAAGAACGGTGCTTGTGACGTTATCAGTTTTCTGTAGTTCTTCGTTTATGAAGTTTATCGATGACTTCTGAACGCGTTTGTATCGATCGTTGAAACTGTATTCGCAACTTCATTCGCTCGAGGAACGAAATCATACATTGAAAAATACATCTGAAAAAATATTTAACTATAAGCATTATTATTCGTGTGGGGAATTAAGGAATCGAGGAAAATTTCATCGAAACTCAAACGACTTTAATTTGACGAACAATCATACGTCGCGTTGGAAATACTCACGGATGTCCCGCGAAAAATCACATTTCTCTACAGAGAATACTAATTCACCTGTCATAGAATTCCGTAAGGAGAAACAGCAACTATACATTCGCCCGAAAAGATAGCAATCTTCGAAACTGCTTCGAATATGCAATTCTTTCACGTCCACGGCGCACAAAGGAGGAATGAAATATCTTCGACTACGAGACCCAGCAACCTCGATTCGCGAACAACCGACGTTGCAAACTGCAACATTGTCCATTGTCCGTTACGACGTTATTCCGACGTTACTGATCATCATAAATCCGTTGCATTTACCGCTGGAAAACAATCACTGGCCCGTAGAGTTGGCAACCGATCGGGCTCGTCGTTCTTTCCCGCGGGAATTTCCAGGTCAGACTCGCGGCGGAGACGCCACTTAACGGGAATTCGCCGCCGGCGAATTGAGATTCGTCGCGGATCCGCGACTGTCTCGCGGCAAATCGAAAGAGACAGGCCGATCTGTATTCCAGTCCCAGTCGGCGAAGGGAGAACANATTCCAGTCCCAGTCGGGGAAGGGAGAATAATCGCGTCGCCGAACCGGAGCGTTGTTACGACCGATTTACGATAGTAATAGGCGCTCGGCACGCCGCTCGACCGTGAATGCTAATACGCGTTCATAAAGTGGGCGTAGCATGGCAAATCCAATCAAAGCTACGGGACGAGAAGCTTTAATTTGCACTTTGCTGGAGAGCGTCAACTAAAGCGATTTTTGACCGGTTACGTTCTGCCTCAATCTCCGCGTTTCTCGCTTCTTCACCCCCGTTTTTTTTCTAATATATAATGTGACAGAGAAAGATGGAGAACATTGAGCATTGGTTTACATTGTTTCGATTAAAATATTGAAACGAGAGATATCGTTGTTCTTCCGCGTCGTGGCTGAGGATTTTCAAAGAAGTGTAAGAACTCTAGAAAATTCTACTCGAGTCAGAGCTGTCATTGGGTGAAAATGTACACAAAGTGACTGATTAAATTCGTTAGACCGACTATTTAATTCCTTTTTAATCGTCAATTAAATCATCTGAAAGTCAATGCATTCCAAAAATTTCTCATTCCTCTGTCACATTATATTCTATATAATCAACCAACTTGCTGTTCCACGTGAACGTTAATTCGAGTATTTTACAACGTATTATATATATATATATATATATATATATATATATCGGTCGGGGGAGTTTCGCGCGATGACGAAACGATTTAAAAATGTTGAAAAATCGCAAGGATCGGGACGGTCCGTTTATTTTATTTCGCCAACTGCTTTTCAGCGACGTTCGTTTCAATATTCGCCCCCAGCGGACGCATTATTAATTGTCAAATATTCATTCGACACGACGAACAATTTATCCTCGCCTCGGCGAGAGTAAACACTCGATTCGGAAACCAGGACTTCGACGTTCCTCGTTCGAGCTTTCCGCCCCGGCGTTTGCCAATTTTCCAAGGAAATATTCATAAAATTTCGTGCGGCAATCCGCCCAACGCCCGTGCAAACGAGTCTCTTCTTCTATGTTTGGTCGACGACACTCACGGAATCCCGACGGAATCTAGTAACGTAAGATTGTTTGAGTTTGTGTGAGCTTTGACATCTTGAAATTCGATCGCGAAGTTTGCTTTTACCTTCAACGTAATGTCGAGAAGAAACGTAGAGAGAAAGTAGGTATCGCGTACTTTGGATTCGGCGAGAAAAAATATTTCCTGGGAATGAAAATTATAGAAGTAAAGTAACAGGCGAGATATTAAATTACAACATTTATGAGAATTATTTTTTGGAGAACTTTCTTCTTGACGAAAAGATTAGAAATTATATTTTCGTATTGTATTTCACTTTCCACTTCACGCGACTCCACTTTCAAATGCAAATGACTTGGGGCTGGTTCATCGTGGAATTTTGGGAATTACGGCAGAAACTATATTCGTATGTTGACTCAAATATCACTGTGATCCAAGCAACTTTACCGTATCCTGACCGAAGGAAAATCAAAAACAAAAAAAAGCGGGAAAAGAAGCAGTGAATGACGCGAAGGACGCGAGAAGAATACGAAGTATGGAGAAACGAAGGTGAGGAAACGAGACGAGCGACGAAAAAAAAAACGAGTCGGAGCAAGATAGAGATGAGATCGAAAGCGTCGGGACAAGCCCCGAAGAAGAAAGAGCGAAAGGCCTGGCAGGGACGATCCAATAAACACGAGAGTTTATCGAGCTGTTATGCCAGTCGTGGCCGCTTATCTCGTGGACACCCACTTAAACCTCGCCCGGAGTCGTCCGGGTGAACCACGTGAAAAACCTCACACGTCGTCCAACTCGCTTCGACTGCCTATCCTCGCGTAAATGCATAGACGCGATGATGCGGACGCGAGCGCGAGAAGCGTTCCTCCGCTTCACAGGCGTGAACACGCTCGGTCACGCGTGCCGCAGTCACGTATGATCTGTTGCTGGACGGTTGGCTGGCTGCGCGACGATCTTTTCACTTTGAAACACGGGACGTTCTTTCTGTTTTGATGGAGCAGAAAATTCTGTACCTCGAGCGGAAAGTGGGTTCTTGTCGAGCGGTTTTTTTATACGGAGATTGAGAATGTGCGCAGATCCGTTGAAAGTGGGAATTTATTCATTCTTCCGTTTCAACGGTAGTGTGGTACACGTTGTTCTGTTGTACTATTAAATTTAATAATATTTATTACAGTTTATTGATAAGTCGAGACGAATTACATATTGCAAGTTATAAATCTTTTTGTACAATTTGGAACATGTAGATAGTGATTTGACTTATAAAATTTAATCCTCTTTATTAGGAAATCTGTTATCGTAATGGGAGAAATTTTAGAAAGTTTAGGGCATTAACAACGTGGAATTTGTGGCTTGTAAACTTTTGCTAATAATATTAATTCAATTGTGTGACAATTAATTCAATTGTGTGTACTAGACTACGTAGATTTGTAAAACGAATAGGTGTTAATCTTTTTGCAATTAATAAAAATGTGTAGCTGCTTCCGAATAAATATTAATTTCTGTCGAAGTCGAAGTACGATCATGGTGTATTTTATAATTTTAAACATTTAATTTCGAGATTTATTGTTCGAGCATTAAAATTTTGAGATAGAATGTTCCTCTCGTTCATTTATATTTCACGTTTGTTCCTAAACGTTCATTTAAAACTTTTATAGACGATAAAAAATTCTGTGACAAACGCTTTTGATAGTTAAAACATTTATGAGAGAATCAAGAATTTAGGTTTGAAATTATAAAAATGTTCGT
Organism: Lepidotrigona ventralis hoosana; assembly: GCA_002806875.1. Classification (NCBI taxonomy): domain Eukaryota; kingdom Metazoa; phylum Arthropoda; class Insecta; order Hymenoptera; family Apidae; genus Lepidotrigona; species Lepidotrigona ventralis. The sequence continues at coordinate 7,674 of NIPQ01122485.1, read as the reverse complement.
AAAANATTTTTTTTTTTTTTTTTTTTTTTTTTTTTTTTTTTTTTTTTTTTTGTTCGGTATTATTCCGCTTCTTTTGTCCCTTTTCTATATTGTAAATAATTCTGCGATGGAAATATCGAGTATGAAATGGCAATTGGCTGGCAAGCTGCAACATTTATACAAAACGAATATGAATGATGTAATAGAAGGACTTGGAAATCCCTGCAAATTCACGTTCAGCGATAAAAATATAACAAGCACTTTTCTCGTTGAATAAACCATTTGCGACCGAATGGTCACTTGGTCGAAAAATATCGAGCCAGGCGAATAAAAATTGTCAAAAATCTAACCAGATTCCATATTCCACAAAATTTCGACTATCGTTTAGCTATGATAATCTTCTGAAAACTACCGTCCAACGATTTAGTACTGTCGTTTATTTACACGTATTATTAATTAGAAATCTTCTCCTTTTGTCGCATTATATTCACAGTTGCTCACGACAACATTTGAACAGTTATCATGCATCAAATTTTTAAATTATGTGTATTACAGAGAACTTTCTGTAATTCCATTCACGCTGCAATAGGGCACAAGTTGTCTTCGAAGTATTGGTAAAATTTAAGCGTACGTAAAATTAGTGTATATGTCTTACATGTGTAATTTGGTTGAAACTATTACAACAATAATAATCTACTTACAAGTATACATTCAAATTCTTCGTAAACACGTGAAATACATATATATACGTAATTCCCCCTGTTTTTCGTGAAACTTTAGTCTCATTTACTTATTCATACTAGCCCATAGTAATCAATAATAACGGAATACAGAGTTAACGAGCAACTGATATCGAGAGTGACGGCTCCCCAGAAAGCTAACACCCGTTATCGCAAATTAGGTGAGAAGAAGAGTCACCTAGGCGACGAACCGCCTGTTTTCGAATCAAGTTCTCGACGATACGCGTTGAACTTGGCGCCGCGCCCGTGAGTCGATCGTGGGATAATAGAAGAATAATAGACCATCAAGGAAACACGATAGGGTACTAATGACGGGCGGGCACGCGGGGATATTTCAGATATGTGGGTTTCATGTGGCCGAGATAATGGGTGGACGTGGACACGTGTATACACTCTTGGTCCAGTGCCGCGACGTAAAAGTAACGTGGGAATGGTAGCCTTGTTCTACTATTTTATGGAGTCCCGGAGCCACCACGTAATGGGATGCTGATCGTGGCGGGGTTGGCCCCGCACGAGTTATGAGTTTTCAGGATTTGTGGCGGCCGGTCGAACCGACCGATTCCTGGAACGAATGGCCGAGATTATACGCTCAGTGTGTAAAGTTATGCGGTAATGAAGTCGACGTATGGGGGAAGGCACGTGTTTTATGTTTATTCCCTGTGTTTATCGCGCGAAGTAATAGCGATCTTTATGGTTTATCTTATGGGCCACTGGAGATTACTTTTGGACGTATCGACCTCCTCGCGCTGGCATAAGAAACGTCCTGCAGATACTTGCTGTCACGATGCTTTCGTCAGGTTTAATACATACGTTTAATTACCATGAGAGATGTTCCCGAAGTTTGCCGTCAATTGAATCTTGATTAAGATTTAACGTATTGATCGCAAGATGGCACGTCATATATGACATTTCGCATTACATTTGATGTTTATTGAACATTCTTTTTATTAAATTATCATATCTCGCCATTCAAATATCAAGAGAGAAAATAAATTTTACAGACACTCCGTGAAACGAATGAAAAATAACACAAGTATCTACCCGATCAGTTATCAGTGGAGTTTGCACCGATGCAGTCTGGTAATTAGGCACGAAAACGATACGTACCCGAAAAAAAAGCGCAAACAACCCCTATCAGAGTAGTAGCTCTGGGACAAAAGACCCCTTAACTCGTTATCACTTTTCGTGCCTCATCCAGATTCATCAAAGGCATCCGCGGAAATCATTTCACCGGGAAGTCACCCTCTAACTTCACGCCGCTAACGATCACACCTAAAACTCGGCGACAAAAGGCGGCACTCGTGGCAGCCTCGCGTTTCCCAAACAGCCCCTGCCGAGGAGAGGTGCGGTCGAGCCCCTCGAAAATCCAAGGGGGAGAGAAGCTGGGAAACGGGAGAAGGAATCGCGAATAATAACGTAGGCTTCGCCCTTATCTGTGTATCACCGCTAAAAATCACCTGCTCACAACCACATTTCTCTTTCTGTTTCAGGTAAGTGGCAGCTGCTTGAACCTTTCACCGATTCCCGATAACGTCGACGGTACTTCTCCGAGCTTTCCCCCCGCACTGTTGCTCCTCATCGTGGCAGATGTTCACGCCGCAATAACGATGGAACGGGGGGTTGCCAGGCTCCCGTTTGGGGTGTGTTTAGGGTGTAATTAAACGTGTCGGTGACAAGGCGAATGGCCGTGGAAAGGGCGCGAATGGGTGAGAATTTCGCGGCGGAAACGCGCACGAGCAGACGAACGAGCGAAATCTCGTCGAATTTTTCCTGAAAAGCCCGACATCGAGCAACACGTTGCCGTTTAGCCCATCCGTCACTCTCGGTGTGACACGGGAATATCGAAGAACCTCCTCGAACAGACAAACACGCGGTTAGGTTTCCGCGATAAACGTGTTGAATACGAAACACGTTGAAGATCGATCTTCGTCGATCGCACATTTTCGTCGCTGTTTTCCGCATTTACTCTTCGACTCAATGTCGAAGAAAATTAAATTCTCAAGGAAGAAAATTAAATTCTCTTTACGTTTGAATTAGATTAAATTAAACTTCTTTTTTAAAAAGTATTTTTTCGTATGTTTTCCATTGTCAATCTACGATGCCATAGATTCTAAACAGAGGATAGGTTGAAAAAATTTCGAAGATGAAAGTCTACTTCCGCAAGGTGAGAAACACACGGTATAATTTCCATTTACGTTCTTCCTTCACACTTCATTTGAAATTCAGGTTTATTATCCAGGTTGAATAACGATGAGAGAAAGACTATCGTGCTGGATGCCGTTCGGAAAGCGTTCGAGAGCACGCTATAATTTCAAATAAAAAAGCAAAACACGTTCCATAAACAAAAGCTCGTGAATTAGTCATGGCTGGGTAATATTATTCCGAAACTGCTCGCGAGCACTGCTTCTTGCGAGCCTGATTTAAATGAGGTGCAAATGCATAGAAATATCAACTACGCCGGCTGCAATAAAGTGGTCTACTGATCGATATATCTTTCTAACGGGTCGCTGATCCATAAAAAAGGAAAAAGAAAAGGAAACGAAATATTCGTTGCTGTCATTAATTATTCCGTTTCTATTTCATCGCGTTTTTATTTCATTCATCTATATTTCGACGCACGCGAAGCCGTCCCATAGATCTGGATTTCTCTTTCACAGAATTCAATCGCGAGGTCGATGGTTTTTTTATTCAAATTTCACCGTTTTAATCAATGAAAATGTTCGTGATTAAAGATTCGACGATCACCGGCTACATTATTTACGTTGAAATTATTCAAATTGCATTATTGAAAGTATTCGCCGAACGTTACGCGTTGAACGTATTTTACGAATATTTTGAAAATTTAGCACGCACTAAGTTACATTCGCGAAGTTTGTAAACGTGAAATCCGTGGGCATAACTCCTGCATAGAAATCGCCAGAGTGATTAAACAATCGATTGTTCGTTAAGTCGTAAAGTTTATTTAATAATCATATTAATACACCGGTAATATCTAGGTAACTTTAGCTCCGATTATACATTCAGGTTGCACGCTGATTTTTCACGGCGAACTGGCACGTTCGTTTGCAATTCACGGGATCGGTTACAAATTTCCCCAAACATAATCACGATGAGTCGTGTCTCATTACCTCATCGCCGATGAAATTTCCACCGAAGTTTCGTACAACGCGCATAATAATATTCACCGGGAAAGTTCCCGCGTGTACACACACACACACACATGTCGCGACGTGACTATTTCGCGCAGAACGGCAATTTGCGTATCCCGTCGTTAAACCGTTAAACTCTCGCTGTTAAAATAGAATCTTTGTTTATTCCCTGGGTACGCAGGGCCGCGGGGCGAGGTGAATTTACAGGGTGACTTCTTATCTGCGATTATCCACGCGCGGACACGGGTGGATTTTCAGCGCGCTTTCGGCCTGAAACGCGGGTGCATACGCGGGTATGAGAGTATGCGGAGTGGATCGGAGCCAGTGTTTATCGAAGTCCACGAGAGCCGGAGGGGAAGAGCGTGTTCGGTGCAATCGCATTCTAACATGCTCGCGACGCCGCGAGGATCTTTCGGCCGTTAGTTCCGCGACTTTATTACACGCTTAAGCTTAGGGTAATGCTCAGATCCCTGTGACCTCGGCTTAGACCTCGCTATCTTCACCCTGCAACCGAGGCGACTCGCGTGGGCGGAAGATCCGACCGTGGTGAAAACGCTTCGTTTCTTTTTTCTCTTTCTTTCTCCTTGCCACCGTTCCACCACGGGCGAATTCACGTCGCTGCAATTCTCTGGGAGCTTGAACTACTTGAGACTTCGCGTGTAAAGTGTTTTTTTTTTTCTAGAGGGGTGCAATGAGAATAGCAGACTATTAACATTGCTTTTTGATTTGCTTGGAATTTTGAAAAAGATCGATCTTCAAGATTCTCTGTGATATTCGTGTTCGAGGAGTTCTGGTTGAGTAATTGAAGAACGGATTATGATCCTAGAGGTTTTCAAATTTTTAAAGGATAACCTTCGATTTATTTTACCTTTAAGAATTTTCTAATATTCAGATTTGCAAGAAGTCCTTTTAATTTTTAAATACTTAAATGGTAATTTTTAGATCTCTCTAACATTTGTTAAATAGAAATGGGAGAACGCGAATTCCAAAAAATTCTCAAACGAAAGAGAATTTAGAAAGACTTCGAAAGAATGGTGAAGATAAAAGATCGTGAAAGACTCGGAAGCGTCGATCAAACGGCTGGCTGCGTGCCGCTGCGAGCCAACGACGATTTATCAACACAAGTCCCCCCTAACAAGTGGCGTATTTAATCACGATGAATAATTCGCCGTACAATTAATTAGATGTAGTCGATGTGCAACTGGCTTGTAAAAGTAAACCGGCGATCGCGTGCAGTTAATGAACGGGCAGCGTCCGACGAAAAATCAATCGCGACCAAGTTGAAGCATCGTGGCAATTATGAAGGCTTTTTAAAATTTCCATCGACATTAATGACGTCATTTCGAGGCAATTAATTTCATCGATCATTCAGTTACTTTTTTACCGGATTTAAAAGCCTCGCTGCAGGAACGCTGTGATTATCGCTTTTCCAGCAGTTGTGGAGAACGAGATTGTGAATTCACGCGATCATCGCGCGTGTGTTGCTACAAGTTACACTTGAAAATCCGGATTTGTTGATCGATGAATCGGCAAATCGCATAAACTGTCTTTCTCGTTCACGTTCATTTGGATATACACTTCTTTACCAAGAGCAAAATTTTATCGTATAAAGTTTAAGATGATTCAAAGTTTAATAATACGTAAGCATGCATCATTTCGAAATGAGAATTTAAAACTTTTAATAAGTACAGACAAAGTGAACGCAAACAATACATGTTAAATCAAACTTCGAATTAAATCAAACTTGGCTGTTACACACGTTATATTTTTATATTCACTTTGTAACAAAAAGTTCTCTGATTTTCTTGTTTTCGCTTTTAGATTATGCTCCTAAAAATTTTATTGATATAAAATACCGAACACCCTCTATTTGTCCGCGTGTTTTATGGCGCTCACGCAGCAATGCGATTCGCGTGTCGCATCCAGCGCGGCTCGACGTTTCGTTCGTTTCGCTGACGAATCTGCCAGGACCAGAGACTTGGCCCGTATCGAGGGATTTGGAATATCGTGAGCAGCAAAAAGAGAGAGAAGAGAGAGCCGAAGTTTGTCTGGAACGACTTCACGTGCACGCAATAACGACGAATCCCGAATAAGAGGCAGCTCGTCGGCTAAATGCAAACGGTATATCCACTTTTCAGCGCGAATCGTTCTTCTGTCGCCTATGGTTGAAACTACTGTCCGCGATTTGGCTCCTCTCGTTCAAAATCGATTACCTTAAGCTTGGTCCAGACTATCAATCTCCCACATTTATCTTGAGAGGCTTTTCTTTTCATTCCGGCTAGCACCACATCACCGAGGGTTAACTATTTCGATTGACGCCACGCCACGATCGTTTCGTGTCTGTTACAGAAATGGAAAATACAGGTACCTCTGTCTCTCGAGTATCAGTTGATCCGGTCTAGGTATGAAAATTGCCAGGTTGAACGAGGGGAGGAAAAACAGAAAGTGTCCGGAAAGCGTTTCCTCGACGTCTTTGGACAAGTCTCGCATTCTTCAACATGGCGTCGCGTCGTCCCCCGCGACGACGTGTCGAGTCGACACTGCTGGAAAGGACATTATCGCGTAAGCCTCTCAATCGACGCCGATTTCCTCCCTCCTCCCATCGCGTCGCTGTCGTTGTCGATGGAAAGAAGGGGAGACAGTTGGAAAGGGGACAACGCAACTCGAACGGGATCTTGCGTCGAGTTTGACAAACGACAGGACGAGAAGCGACGCGTTGCGTCTCTGCCGCGGACGAGTCACGTAGAAACGGAAACGCGCGAGGGCCTTCCTCGGCGGCGCGTTCCTTGTCTCCCTCCGGATCTCCGGCGTCTATCCTCTTGAAAAGGCGGCGTTCTCGGTAGTCGACGGGCGAAAAAGTGAAAATTTCCTCGAGCGGAAAAAATGATATTCAGCAGGCAGCAGGCGGGATTCTCCTCCGGCTCTCTCCTCTTCACTCTTTGCCGGCTTCACGCTTGCTTTCCGCCTCTGTCTCGCGTCTTCCTTCGTTCTTCCTCTCCAGCTCTCGACGCAACACGACGCAGAATCCCGCGCGTAAATCAGACGCGTTCCATTTACGATTCGCGCGACGGGCGAATCCGCTGCACGAGCCATTTCCCTGCAGATCAATCCCTGTTATCGTTTTCCCTTTCTCCTCTCCTCTTTTCTCTCCCCTTCTTTTCATTGTTTCTTTTCGGCAGCCCCAAGGCTCTCTTGGAGGCAACAGCCTCTTTGAGAACAGCCTCTTTGAAGCTCCTTTGGGTAACGCGACACCGTTTTAGTTTATTGAAACTAGCTTCGACTTCGGCTCGGAAATGGCAGATAATTGCCAGAGAGTTAATGGACTTTGGCAAGTTTTCGAGTGTGACGATNTTTGTTTTTTATTTTTTTTTTTTTTTTTTTTTTTTTTCAAGAAGAAGACAAGTCATTTCACGCTGTTTACAACGAGAGAAACTGTCGTCGCGAGACAGCTTTTTAGATACAATTATCTTTAGATACGTTTCGGTTGCGTTCATTTCGTTTCGAGGACAGTTTTTGGCATTTTAAAGTTAATTCCTACGCAGCGAGAATATTATAAATAACCGTTTTAAGAAACGGCCTGTCAGATTATATGCCAGAGAGACGATGGTAAACCGTAGTTTAGCAGAATTTAAAGGATCTCAATGGACTCTGAAACGCATCAGCAAAACGACCGGACGTTTTACAAATTGGTTTCGTGTTTCGAATGATTTCCGAATACGTTTAAAAGCACCTAATAGTAGGTGGAGCAAAAAAAAAAAAAGTCGAAGCTCGCTCTTCGTGTGATTTACATTCTTTTTTGCTCTCTC
>NIPQ01122456.1:0-12423 GCA_002806875.1 Lepidotrigona ventralis hoosana | reverse complement strand
AAGAAGAAGAAGAAAAAGGAAAAAAAGGCAATATGAATTACAAAAGGGGGTCGCGAGACGTCCTTTTTTTCTCTCTCTCTCTCTCTCTCTCTTTTTTCTCTTTTTGTTGGTACGCGAAGGTTAAACAGCTTAACGACGAGGAGTTGATATAAAAATAATATTGACATTGACAATATTGACGGACAGGCAAACCAGAGATATGCTTTAGGAGATGCAGCGATTCAGTGTCAACTCGGTACGTTGATACAGTAAACTGCATGGTGTTTGCGAAGGCAAGAATTTACTGGTCACGACTGCTGACCGGAAATCAACGTTAAATGCACGCAATCATGGTGCACGCACGAGCAAACACGGTGTTGATATTAGGAATATTTCGACGCGTTGAAGGAATACATGCCTTGGAAATAATTCAGGAACGTTCTCAAAGGATGAACAAGAGGACGCGGACGTTTATACATATTTTTAAATAAAATTATCGTTATTTTGAATAATAATGGCTCAGTTTCAATATACTGTTCGTTGTTTTCTTTAATCTAGTGAATTACCTTGTCGAGACGTGAAGCATGAAAGTGAAACTTGTGCCAGTAGTACAAGCAAGTAATTTCACCGGTGCACGTGTCAATAGCACTGAATACGTTGATCAAGCGTGTGAGTTATGTACGGCAAAGAAAATTTATTAGAATAGTATTTTTACACGCTAATTAATTAATTTCAGGTACATTAACTCTTTATTGTGTCGTGTAACATAAAAAGTGATGTGACGAATAAAAATAGAACAGTCGCGTCAGTAGTACAACTAAATCATTCCGTCTACGTGAGCATCAAAAATAAGGAATGTGTTAACCAAATAAGTAAACGGTTACGAAAAGAATTTCTTACATACTAATTAATTAGATTCAAACAAATTAATCGGAAGTAAAAATAAATCAATTAAATCCTCTGTTATTTTGTATAACATGTAAGTTATATCCACGTGTCGTGAGAAATAAAAGTAGAACAATTGCAATCGACGTGTGGATATGTAATACATTGCTCCATCAAAATACGAAACGAATTGTTTGTAACAATTATTAACCTTTAAATTGTCAATTGAAGTAAATCACTACAATTAACTAATAATCTTTTCCTGTCTTAACCTGTGGTTAAAGAAAATTCTGCTCGCGAAAGGATTAACTTTAGCGTGATTTACTAGCAACTTTCAGTTTCAAGTGAAATATGAAAAATAGTACTGCTAGTCTGTTTCAAAATTTATAATCAAATGTAAATCGGTGTCAAACAAGTAATATTTGTTAAGATGAGCGGAGCGAAACTATGGACCTTTTTCGAGTGAATTGCAGCCGTGATCTCCGACTGTAGTAAGATCAGGCGACCTCGTCGTCTTTTTCTTCCCTGTCTCTGCACATTCCTTCCAGACACACTCTCGGGGTGAGCTTTTGAATTTATTATTTCGCCCGCTCGAATTATTTTTGCGCCGTGTAATCCCCTAAGCTGCGACGTTGTCCGGGACATCCTTCCCGCCGGATTGGATAGACTTTTCGCGTTTAACTCGGCTCTCGCGTACGTGTGTGTGCGCGCGCGCCAGTCGTGGAATTTATGCTCCCGCAGCTGCCGTGGTGGTGGTAGTCGTCGTTGTCGTGTGTGTGTGTGTGTCACCCTGCACTTTCCTTGCCTTCAATTTCATCAGAAATACACCTGGCGCGTGTGCCATTGCGATTCCAAGCATGCAAATTGGATGAAACGGTCTTGTTTCTTTTCTCTGCCGCTTTAATCTGCACGTCTGCGTACCTGCGTCAACTGGTCCACGGTCACGGAATGTTATTTGACAAGCTAGGCGATTCTTGTTTCCCTTGATCTATTCGCGTCACAGAGTTAACCCTTAAATGCGCACAGCTGCAAATTTGCAGTATTTTTCGTATGTGCGGTGGAGATTGATGCGGTGAATACTTACGTTCAACATCAAACGTGAGTTTGACGCTGTACAATGTTAAGAACAAGAGAGCTTCTACAGTAGTTACTTCTACTTGTAGCTTCTACTTGTAGTTCTTACATGCGTGTTATAGTTACTTCTATGATTTCTTATGTTAATATATACAATTAATTAAAGTTGAATTCGAAGCGAGGAATAAGGTGTCTACAGTCCAAACGTTGCATATTTTACATTGACAATGTGATTTTTGACTTACTGAAGTGAGTAATTTCTACAAGATCTATTTTTTTGAGCTCATATACGAAATTTAGTTCGTTCAATTATTCTTCAATTATTCTTGCTCTGTACATCGATAAGAAAGGATTTTAATAGCGCGAACAATAGCAAACGTATCAAAAAAAAATGTAATACAGAGAATTTTTAGCAATTTTCTCTCAAATTTAGAACACGCTGCTCGAGGATTAAACGTGTCCTTCTTTTTCTTTCTTTTTTTTAATTAAAATTCACAGTCTCGTCATCGGTGACGCACTGTTACAGTAGCGAACAATGGGAAGTTCCACGGGATCGAGTAAATTCGATATTTTACTATCGTGACGGGTTTGCCGAGGAGTTCGCCCGCCCGATTTCGCCCGATTCCGCGCGGCGCGTAATTTCAGCGCACGTATTTTTTCGTACGTGATTCTTACGGGCAACGAAGTTGAACCTACCGGTCGACCTAGTTTTCGTCTCCGCGCCTATGTTTTCCAAGAGAGAGAGAGAGAGAGAGAGAGAGAGAGAAAGAGAGAGATTCACCCGTGACGCGAGTGTGCGCGCGCGGCCCTGCTCTCGCCGCGAAAATCCCACAGTCGCGAGAGCTCAAGATCTCGGGAATACCGCGGCCAACGCGTTCTACCTGTTTCCTGGCCAGAACTGGCAGAAGGTCCTGTAAATTATCGTCACGTTACCGACGCGTGCGACGTTCCCAAATTGTCGCGCATCCGGTTTGTCGTCATCGTCGTAAATCCTTCAGCGTGTTTAACGGCAACTCGCGCGTAAATCAATGAAAAATTAAAAGTTACGCCGGTGCGGTATTTTATCACTGTCGTGGAATAATATTTAAATTCATTAGTCGGTTGTCGGTTATCTGTATTCCCCGGTTCGTTCAACTCTCGCCCTTTCGCGCTTCTCTCTCTCTCTCTCTCTCTCTATCCCTTTTTTTCCATGAAAGAGTCAAAGGGGAAAGGAAAAAAAAAGAGGAAGAAACGAAAGACGACGGCGAGTTAACGTTCTCTCCCGCTTTATATAAACGATGTGTGAAGAATTTATGGAGGGGACTTGGAATCGTTTCACGCTTCTTGGCCAGCCGTTAAATTACAAAGTTAACTGATATACGGTTCGCAGCTTCTTCTCCGCGCGTTAATATCAAATTATCGGTACTCGCGGGCTGCGGTGGTTGCTCGAACTTCCGGGCTCCTGGCTCTAGCGTTGCTAGACACTTCGCAGAAACTTCGCCAATGTACATGTATACATGTATATACATATATATATATATATATATACATATATATATATATATATATATACCACGGGTGCGTGAGTTTTGCGCGACTTCGCCACCAGCTAAAGGCGACTGCGAGTCTTCTAATGCGAATGCACAGCCCGTTAATTCGGGATTAACGCCCGGGAAACCTGAAGCTTTTCCCCGGGGAGCTTCGATTTCCGATGAAGAATTGCACTGAATTTTTAATTTTATTGCGAGGGGAGGGGAAGGGGACGACGTCGGCGTATTGCTTTATCGATTTTTCGATTTTATTTACACGCGACGTGGAACCCTTTGACGCAACGGTTGTAATAGGGGGTAAAAGAGCCTAGAGTATTTTATATTAAAAAGAATTGGAAAGTTCTTTTGTGATTGAATAACGTAATATAATATAAACTGTTGTGCGTCGCTTGCGATCTAACGCTAACCAATTTTCTGTTTAATTACGGGACAAAAGTTACGAGGAACACAATGGTTGATTAACTCTTTGAACTCGATTTGCTTTCAATCGTTACGTCCACGCGTATTTATTTTGAGGTGACTTAGGTAAATTAACGTACAACAGTAAATCTTTCTTTATTTATTATTACTACAATATGATTTCTTTTATAATCTTTTTAAAGCGTGATAATTTCTAAAATAATTTCCAAATTGTTTTCGCAACAAACTTGTACTCTCACTTTCACCGCATACGAGTTCAAAGGTAATTCTACTAATCCAAATTTCGAGTGTTAAGAAATTGGCTTCAATAATTAGAGTAACCTGTTCGTAAAATGTCGATTAAATTCAATAATTCCAAAATTGCCAAGATTTGATTTTACAAAGAAATACATCATTCGGTACTCTTCTATCGTGCAGAGATTGCACACTGAAGCATAATAGAATTGTAGTCACAATTGNAGATTGCACACTGAAGCATAATAGAATTGTAGTCACAATTGCAACAAGACGCAGGATTATTACTAGATTCTTGCAAAAATTCGCAGAAATTTATCCTTCTGAAGAATCCGTCGGCCTCTCGAACGAAGATACGAGTGTACCATAATCAGAAGTGGAAGTGGGACTTTGACGGGGGTGGGAGTCACTTTGAAGAAAGAAATAAAAAAACGCCGAGTATTTAACCTAGGAAACTCTCGTCCAGCATCTGGACGTAATTAGCTCGTTGATGACGCCGGCTTCTATAAGTTTGTGAAAGTATTTGCACCGAGTGCTCGTATAAAGTATCGAAGCTTGACCGAGTTTCAACCCGGGACGTTGGCGTGGATGAAATGACTTCTGCCTGTGTTTTCACTTCCCGGCGAATCGTTGAAGAAGCGTAATGGCGCATTCATGAGAGACCGGCGATAAAAATGGAGGACGACGGGGAACGTAAAACCATCGCAGCACGCCGGGATTGCTTAATTTTATGCATATGCCTCGATATTTCACTGCCAACGACTGCCTCGGTTACGATCGAATAATCCGGAATAAATCGTTGCTGCCGATTAAGGGGACGTAACGACGAGCCAAAGTCCTCCGTTTCTGAAATACGTGTGATTTGGTGATTTGATTCTTTCATACTTGTCGAAAGTGTCTCGAGCGAAAGTGTCTCGGGCGTACACAAAATGTACGCCGTTTAAAAAACGCGTCGAGTTATTTCCAATTTGACGCAAGAAGTTCTAAAATTCTGAAACTGAGATTAAATGATAAAATATAAAACTGCAGAAGCAAGGAAATTAGAAACATAGAAGTTCGAAGTCCTATTTTCTCAGAAATGTTCTGTTACTCTCGATTATTCTTTAATTCGTGATTTAATCGCGTGATACGTACAACATACTCTTAACGAACTGATGAAACAGTCAACAACCTAATTACAGAGTAACAGAAGGGGGTTCGACGGAGGAACGTTCGGAGGAAGGTTGAATTCTCAAAGGTGTTTGAAAAGTGCCGGGAGCGATCCCACGGGAAGATTCCAGGTCTTTTCTTCTGGTAGAAATAATTCTATCAGTGAAACCGACGCGGCCTACATACGCCGGATAAAAATCTATTGGCTGCCGTCCCCGTTCTACATTCGCGTTTCATACCGCGAGTCACAACCGGAACAATGCCTCCTGCGACTCCCTTTTAATATTTCTCTTTTCCTTCAACCCTCTCCCCCTCCTCCCACCCCTTTATCTCCCTCGCCCGGCCGCACCTCCGGCCATTCTCTGCAACTAATTTCGGCCGTGCCGCCGCGGAATCAGATTGCGGCCTCTTTCGTTTGAATTACCGGGTGCCAGGAGGCAATCGGATCCACCGTTCCCATAATGCTCGTTATTGTTAGGACGATTGGAAAGTTGGCTGCAATTTTACACAGCGGCGAACAATTCTCCTCGGAGAGAGGGAACTGAACGCCGATTTCGAAGCCTCTGCCGAGGATAAGGCAGGGAAACGGCGTGCACAGAATTGTGCACTTGTATGCTTGCTGTTGCAAACGATTCAGAGGAATTCAGAGGAGTAGCCAACTTGCAATCCTTTTACGAAAATTTTTGTAGACTTTTAAAAATCGCTACTTTTATTTTACTGATATCTTGTACTTTGTTATAAATCGATATGCGGAAGATAAAGTATCCCGTATCTTGTTCATAAATTATTGTGTAAGTTTTTTCAAGTAAATTTTTCAGATTTCAGTCAATTTCAATTTCGTTCGAATAATTTGTCAATACTTCTGTTAACATTTAGAGAACAGACAAAGATGTATTGGTATTTGTTTGTATAAATTCTGCATGATATGTACGTCTACACAAATTTTTGTGAACGAGTTAACTATATCAGAGACAATATCGTATAGCCCATCATTTAGACCAAAATTAAAAAAAAAAAATGGAAAGAAAAGAAACAGAAAAAATTTCGTTCTATGTACTATTAATTCGAGTTTGTTTAAATTATATTTCAGTTTCGTATGATATTTCGTATATGTACCAATGTCGCAATTTCTCTGCAGTTTCCTCTTTTTGCAGAGTAAATTCGCATTAAGGACCGTTTCTTTATATTTAAAATGATTCGCCAACGGAAGTTCTCTCTAATTGTTTAACCGTGCGGCGGCAGCTTTATCTTTCCAATGGGATCTAGTTTGTTTTACCAATGCAACGGGTTCGCTGTTCTATAGAAATTTGTTACGTCCGTTTCTCGATGGCGCGTTAGATAAGTTTCAATCAGGCCGGCTATAAATTCTGTTTCCGCCGGTGTCAGTAATTTTTCCAATTTATTGCCGCCACGGTGACCGGCTCTCGAACGAGTTGTTATTACGCCACTGGATTTTCCATTATTTCCTTATTGAATTGTCCGTTTTCCCCTGCATATCACACGCCTCGAGTGTACCGTGTGCACCCGCCTTGTTTCGCGTCGTCGTTTCGCGAAGTCATCGCGAAAAGTGGACGGTCAGTCGATCGAAAATGGAAAACGCAATTTTATCGCGGAAACGGAGGAAACGGAAGTTCCTCTCGACGGGGGATGAAGCGAAACACGGGGACGTTGAACGTCGTCGTGGCCACCAGTGACTGATATTTCCGTTCCTGAAAATGTTTTCCAACGATTGAATTGCTGCTGCGTCCATTTTCGAGCCAGCAATATTTTCGTTCTTTCTTTTCAACAACATTAAATATCATTTCATTGGTGACACGTAACTTCTCGTTTCAATTTTCTTTGAATTTTCGTTTCGAAATACGAAGAAATACGAAGGTTAAAGCAAACGTAATCGAGAAATTTCGTCCAAAAATTAAACAGAAGAATGTTTAAGAAATACATTCCCCTGAAAATGGATAACTCGATAGATACATGTTTTAAATTCGAACGATCGTGACTGATTTCAAATTTCCAATTCCATTATCGATTTTTCAAAGATCGAACGCGTTGATTTTAAGCAAGTGACCAGACAAAAAAAAAAAGAAAAAAAGAAAACATGCACTTTCGTGTTGCACATCAATTGCAACGTGATATTTTACTAAAATTAAATTCCCCGCAACTCGTTCGACTCGTGTTAACTCGAGCTGCCTCGCGCGAAATCGCCCCGCTATCGATATTTCGTCGATTATTACCGTCGACACGTGTGTCGCGTGTTACACGTTGTGTGGCACGTTAGAACCGGGACAAAAATAGCGAGCCGGCTAATTGTGTTTTGGCAGGCCTCGGTTCCACGTCGTTCGCCAAGTTTGGACGACGTCACAATACTCGGAGAAAAATACGTGCGCCTCTATCCAGCGGGATATAACACTGATTCCAGCACCGGAGCGAGAGAATTTCGTCGCACGAACGTGCCTTCTCGATGGAAACCAATGTCGGGGGGCAGCCCGTGTTATGTTTCGCACGTTCTCTCTCTCTCTGCGAGCGATTTTCCAACGGTCTGCGCTGACTCGAAATGCGAAGAATTCCACATTTGGTTCTGCTCGACACGACGCGCGTTGCGCGATTTCCTCTTTACGCGCTGTATGTCGCAAGTTTACCGCCAAATATAGCTCCGATAAATGTAGCAATCTATTCCCTTGGCGCTTTACGGCGACAGAGCCGCTGAAACGATGATGCATCGATACGTCGTAATCGTCGTAATAGCTCTTAAACTCTTAATGGTCCGATTTTCATTGAATATCCTATGTTAGAATGTCGTAACGTTCCCCTTTTTGGAGCTTTTAGCAACGTGGAAAGGTACCTTTGCGCAACTGGAAAGTATAATATAAAAAAGAGTACTCTGATTTGATTTATCTGTGTGAGACTAGGAGTATTTTTCTAAAATTTGATCCAATAAAAATGCAACGTAAAAGCATTTGTAATTGAAATTCGTTTGCAAAGAATATATTTTTTTTTTGATTATTATAAAATTCCTACCGAGTGATTGTCACATCNCAACATTGAAGTACATTACAAGATGTAAGTTCATTGATAATATTATTATTTTTTTTTTTTTTTTTTTTTTTTTTTTTTTTTTTTTTTTTTTTTTTTTTTTTTTTTTTTTTTTTTTTTTTTTTTTTTTTTTTTGAGTAATTACGACTAATGAAGGATTCAGATTTTTTCGGGCGTCAATCCATCTTTCGGCTTTATCTTTCAATTTTTTTAATAGAAAAAAATGTTGCAACATAGAGGAATTATTTGCCGTGTCCTTGTGCATTAGTCGTCTCCTGCGGACGTTTAAATTGATTAATCTAGAATCCACGATTCTCTATAATCCGTGAATGTACAGTAAAAAAATGTAATTTTATAAAAATTTGAACGAGTAAGAGTTTTTGAAACAAGAAAGAAACCAATTTTTATGAAATCAAATAATTGAACTATCGAAAAAGACCTCACAGAATTGTAAAATACTGCAGAGTTGTCAAAATTTAAAGAAACTTAGATGTATAATTCTAGATATTTCTTAATGGTCAGATCGAAAAATATAGTTCCAAGGTTTCTCCTTCTCTGAATTTCGTTTCCAATTGAAAAGCGAGAAATGCATCGCAATTCGTAGAAAACGTTGCGATATCGTTCACACCGGGATCGTTTCCTGAATGCTCACGCAGACATTCATCAAATCCCTTCTCCGTATCGGCGTGAACAAGCGCATACGACTCGTTCGATCTCGATCGGGAACAATGCATCGGGGAAAAATTCGACAACGTGCTTGATCGCCGATCGGATCTGGGTTAATCCGTATATAATTTAAACTGTCAAACGGAGAAAGAGACCAGTGACAAGACGATCGATCGCCATCGAAATCCATTCATCATCTCCGGTGATATACACACACACACGCACACGGCGCTCGTGTCTTTCCTTCAATTAGTCGAATCGAGTTGTTTCACCGTGTCGTTGAATTCCAGAGTTTTATCAGAAGTCATTCAGAAGGGTCATACTTTGATAAAGTTTTGTAACTCCAGAAAGAGCTCGTAGCAGAGGCTGGAATTCTAGAGTTTTTCTGGATTCGATTCCGGAACAGCGAAAAAGAGACGGCTCGGAGAAACGAGAAAATTTCAAGGCAATTGTTCTGCGGCGCCGTACCTCCGTTTCCTCTTGGGTCCGACCTTTTCAGATCGAGTTGATCCCTCCGTTGGATCTGTATATGAGTGTTCTGTTATCCTGAAGTCTGTTTCCTTTTTTTTATCGTGTCCGTTGATTATTAATGCATAAGGAGAATAGAGGTTGGGTCGAGAGTGAGAGGAAAGCGACCAAGGCGGCCAGATAGAGGGGGAAGTGCTGATCCTCGGTGAGACGGCTTTCTCGGCTATCAGATATTGGAAAGTCTTTAGGATTAGAGGCAATCACGGAGGCTGTTACCAAGTTGTCGGAGTGACTTAACTTTCGGACAAGGGAAAGTCTCTTGATGCCTTTTCGATCGTTCATCGGCGTCCACGTGACGGCAATTCCGTAATAATACGTCAGCCTGGTCTAATGTGCCAGCCATTCAACGACTTTTCGATTTTACGGCCTCGTCCACGCCCTCGACGATTAATTTCCCAGCTGTAGCGTGTGGATAGCCGTTGGCGATCGGCGATCGGCGACCAAAAGAGTAGGAAAGATCACGTCCACCGGCACGAAACTTTTCTCTCTCTCTCGAAAGAGAATATTCAGCCGATGATGATATCGATGATGTTTGACGTGCGAACGAGTTTAATTCGTACCAGTCGCACTTGCGAAGATATTGCCGGAGACACGGTAGATCAGGATTTCGGGAATATAAATGGATGAACGAGTCGGCAAATCGAATTCCAGACGGATATCGTTACGTATTGCAGGAATGGCTCGGCGAAGATAAGACGGTGCAACGGACCGACTTCTCTTTCTTCCACGATGATACTCAAAGCACCAAGATTACGAACCTATATAAAACTCGGGAATCAATCAGAGTGCCGGGTTCCGGGAATTCGCTGGTAATCCAGCGACGTTCTAAACGGTCGTCGAAGTTCTCGATATGTGTCAAGCGTTCGCGCGCAGACAGACGAGAAAGGAAATCTGGGTCGCGGAGAAATTGCCTAGGAAGGGCAACTAACAACTACTAGGAACATCAACTCTGACATTTAGATACGAATCAAGTTCGATATCCAAGTTTCGTTCCGTGAGTTTTCGAAAGTGTAAATACGCCAATGAGTACATTTGTGATCCTCCATGCGTTCGAATGTATTCTATCGGACAAACAACGAGTGAACACGCGAACGTAACGAACACGCACGGATTCGTTTCACAGGCAAGCAAGAAAGGGAATAAACATGAATGTATTCATCATGTACGAGCTGTTGGATGTCTGTAAGATTCGAGTCTTTCGCAAGTGGCGTTAGGGTACGATTTGTACAAGCAACAAGTATAATACAAGTAAATACAAGCAACGAATGCAACGAAATGCAATGCAGGAGCAATGGACGAACGTACGTATTTATTTTATTTATTTTAGTTAGTTTCGAGCCTTAGCAGATTATTTGCAGTACAGTTGACAAAGAGTATTGGTTCACGGAGGAAGAACTTCGTTAACGAGCTGCGCCATCCGCTGTGCGAGAAACAACGAAGACGCGAGAATACGACACGATGGGCAAAATTTCGAACGTCGACTTTGCCGCCGCGAAATCCGCTCGTAACTTTATCTTTCACATTCCGCCAGGGCCAATGGTGTGCATTGCACTACCGCTTCCTGTGTTAGATCCGGCGGCACGGCGCACAGCTGCGCGCGAATTCTTGAAGACATAAAAGCTACCGGATCGTGAAAAAAATTATGCACTCCGCCGGCGTACTCCTCTCTCCTTTTCTTCATTTCTTTTCGCGATGTTTTCCTCGACGTTTTATGCTTGTTGAAGTTAATTCCTCTCTATCGTTGAGAAATTGTTAAAAATGCAAATTCGTACTGACAATTTGAAGAAATCGAACTCTTTCCCATGTACTTAATAATAAAATATTTCAATAAAGACAAATATACATATATCTAGACTCATCTGTAATTTTGTTCAATGAAAACACGATTCGCGATATTGAGATATATCAAGTTAAAAGGAAGGATATTTTTGGACAACGGCACGGATGCATTCCTGGAGGGACATACGTAATCAATTGTATCTACCATCAGCCACGTCGAGTTCACGTCGCTTCATTTACCTGTGTCTTGAACGAAAACACGCGCCAAGCACACCTGCTGGAAACATCCTTCATGTTACGCTCGACGTTTCCCGACAAACTGTTCAGATAGGTAGCCGAGATTTTCAGATACGATCCGTCGCCTTCTCTCTCTCCGAGACGTGTATCTTCGCGCGTTCGACGATAAGCTAACGAAGCGCATCGACTTCCTTTCTCCGCTGTTTGAATACTAAAAAACGCGTGCAGCCACGCGCAGAACTCTCTTGGAGAACTTGGTTCTCGGATTAGGAAACGCCGTGGAAATCTATAAAGGCGGTTTCTATGAAGCGTTGCGGAGATTGAAAATGGGGCGACGGCAAAGCTCCGGTACAAAGCCATGATCGGTGATCCATCGGACGGAACAACGATTCGAGCAACTTTCGAAAGGGAATCGATTAGGATCGGAGATCAATAGGGCAGTTTGCAAGCTGGTAGTTTTCGAGTAATAATCAATAGCTCGCCACTGAATTGCAAATGCTTCGATAGCCACGGGATCGTGTACAAGCCTGTACCGATCGGTTGTGTCAGGACACAGACGAGGTATATGAATAGACATTGCGTGACCATGTATTCTTTCACAAACGAGGTATATGAATAGATCAAGCGTCTTACGGAATTTCGTAGCTCGTGACCTGAAATACCAACATAGTAAAAAAATAACTGGTTTTCTAGCGCACTCGTGAGTTGGGGAACTAATGAATGCGCCAGCAATATGATTTTTTGTTCATTACAGTGTTGTGTAACGTTCAATATCGAAATGTAAAGCTCGTCTATGACTATACCAAGTAAAACGATACAACCAAAATGTTTAATGGTATCTCCAGATTTCAAAATACGAGATTAATATCTAAAATTATCCTATTCTGTACTTATGTGTGTGTGTGTGTGTGTG
>NIPQ01122427.1:0-12860 GCA_002806875.1 Lepidotrigona ventralis hoosana | reverse complement strand
TCAAAGTATTCTACATTTGCACTCAATAGATAACCTCCCTCTGATATTTTTATATTATTTTACTCATCAGGGATCACAATGAACACAATTTTTTTAATATATAACGAAGAACGAATTTATTTATTTACCTTCGCCGAAGTATAACGGTCCTACCGGATCGGTTCGGGGATTAAAAATGACCAGTGATAATGTTTGATATTCAACCTGTCATTTTATTATTTCAAACTGGTGGTCTTGTATTACTCTGCGCATCGCTGATAATGTTTGATATTCAACCTGTCATTTTATTATTTCAAACTGGTGGTCTTGTATTACTCTGCGCATCGCGGGAATCACAATGAACTCAATTGTTTAATATAGAACGTTGAAAATGTACATTTTATATACCCTGAAATACGGAAAAAATATTATGTTTATCCTACAGTTACGTTTCTGTACCAACACATAAATATTGAAAGTTTTTGACATTAATACTGTCACTATATTATTTCCATTTGATTGTCTCGTTTTATTCTACTTATCGTGCGGAACATAATTGTAACAATTATTCGATATACGACCATGTGTTGATCATGTTATTTACCGGCCCCGAAATATAACTGCCCTTCGTTACAATATGGGGCTTACATATGACACTTCGAAATTTTCGATGAATTCATTCAATGAAAATTTCGATTCGGTCATTCCGTCAATTAACTATCTCGAACTGATTGTCTCATATTTTTCTGCGCTTCTCGGGGAACAAAATCCTTTAATGTGTAATGGTTTTCTATTATTTTTATCGATCCCGTAGTATTACGGTCTTTCAGAACGACTCTGGGATTACATGTAACCATTCAAAGCATTCGATATTAATTCCTCCAGCAAATTTTCTCGCTCTGATTTTCTTATATTATTCTTCGCATCACGGCGAACACAATATCTTAATATATAAAGACGATCTAATCATATTTATATGCCTAAAAATTTTACGCACATCCGGGTTGGTTCGTAGCATACATATGACCATCCACTTTTTACGACATCCATTCTGCCAATATATTATCCATCATTATACAACTGTCCATCATTAATTATAAAGTTACCGCGGTACGGTTCAAGGGTTACAAATGACACTTCAAGATATTCGACATACATTCTGTCAATATATTATCTCGTTCTGATGGTCTTATATTATTCTACCTCATCGCGCGGTTCAGGAGGAACGTTTGTTATAATTTTTTATTATTTGTTATAAAACGACGATCTAACGGTATTAATGTAAAACGGTATTTGTTATAAAACAACCTAGAGTTATTCGATGGTCCCGTTCGAGTCTTGTCTATGATGTGAAAAATTTTCGACACTCATTACATCAATATATTTTCTTTACCTGAAGGTCCTATACTATTCAACGCATTCCGGGGATCACAAGGAACAAAACTATTCAATATATAACGACTGTCTAGTATTATACAATGACACCGTAATATTATTATTCTCGGTTAAGTTCAGGGATTACATATTAAAATCCAAAAATTTCGACATTAATTTCGGCTACATTTTAAGATGATTTATGGACATATATTATTCTATGCAGAGCGGTAATCACAATGAACGCATTGTTTAACATATAACGACGATCTAATGTTACCTACGACCCCGAAATTTTACTGTTCTCGGGTGGGATTTAAGTATGTCAATTCGAAGTGTTAGATCTTCATTCTGTCACCATATGATCTCTACTTGGTAGTCTTACATTATCCTTCGCTTCACGCGAATAATGTAAGACAATGGCCACAATTTTTCAGTTTGTAACGACTTAATGTTATTTATCGACCCCGAATTGTTTCAGTACAGCATGTTCGTGGCTTACATATGGCATTTCGAAATATTCGACATTTATTCTGTCAATATATTGTCTCGTTCTGATGGACTTGTATTATTCTTGAATAGTGGAATTTTGAATGAACGCAATTTTTTAATATATAAAGATGATCTAATATTATTTATCGTACCCAAAACATTACGGTACTCCCGTACACTTCGCAGCTCGGATTTGAACATTCAATACTATCGACATGCATTCTGGCAATATATTCTCGCGAACTGATATTCTTATATTATTCCACGCATGACTGATATCACAATGAAAGCATTTTTTTAATATATAACGACGACCTCATGTTATTTATAGAACCCGAATTACTACGGGCCTCCAGTACGTTTCGGGGATTACATTTCATGATTCAAAGTTTTCTAGATACATTTTGTGAATATATTATTTAGATATTATTTAGAACGGATGTTCTTATGTCATTATACGCACGTGGGGACCACAGTGAACACAATTATTTAATATATAACAAATATCTTTTATTACGGTTTCCCCGATATTAAACGTTCGACCGATACGCTTACATATTTCTATTCAAGGCATTCGACATCAATTCTGTCAATGTATTAATTCGAATTGATATTCTTATTTTATTCTACGCATCACGGTGATCAGAATGAACAGAATTTTTTATATACGTAGACAATCTAATATTATTTATCGAACCAGAAATATTACCGTCTTCCATTACTGTTCAGCGATTACATAAGTTCGATCAAAGTTTTCGAAATTCATTCAGCCGATATATTTTGTCGATCTGATGAACCTATATTATTAAACGCATCGTAGGGTTCTCAATGAAACTAATTATTTAACATATGACGGCGATCTAATGTTATAGATAGCCGAAAGGTACCTGTTATCCGGTACCTTTCGAATTTTACATATGGCAATTCAAAATTTACGATATTCAATCTGTCATTATATTATTGATCCGATGGTGTAATATTATTACACGGATCGCGGGGATCAAAACAAAAAGAATTCTTTAATATATGAGGAAAATTTAATATTATTTATCGACCCGGCGGTAGAACGGCCCTCCACTGCTCTTCGTGGATTACTTATGTCAGTTCAAAATTTTCGACCTTAATCCTGTCAAACCATTATTTCTATCTGGTGGTCTCATGTTATTCTACCCATCCCAGCGATAACAGTTGACACAATTGCTTAATATATAACCTTGACGATGTGTTATTAAACGACCCCGAAGTGCTACAGACATCCAGTGCTGTTCGGTGATTACATATGACCATTAAAAATTTTCGATATTCATTTTGTCTATATGTTCTCCCGTTATGATGATCCTACATTAATCTACACATCGCAAGGATGACAATGAAAAGTATTTTTTAATATACTACAACGACTTAATAAAATTCACCGACCGCGAAGTAGTACGATCCTTAGTCGAAGTGTAGATAAAATATATGTCCATCAGTTAGAGATAATGTAATGACAGAATTAATGTTGAATATTTTAAAAAGTTACATGTGAACCCCGAAAGGTACCGGAGGACCGTAATATTGCGGGGTGGATGAACGATATTAGATTGTCGATCTCTATCAATAAGTGGATTTGTTGTGATCCCTGTGATGCGTAGAATAACATTAGACCAAGAGATCGATAGAATATGTTGACAGAATGAATGTAGATATTTTTGATCTCTCATGTGTATGCCCCGACCCGGAGGACCGTACTACTTCTTGGGTTCATAAATATCATTGAACCGTCGTTATGTACCAAAAAATTGCCTTTATCTTTATACCGGCGATACGCAAGGTAATACAAGACAATCAGTTCGAGACAATATATTGATAGAAATGACGAATACTTTGAAAGTTATATGTAAGCCACGAATCTCACCGGACATAATGCATCAGGCTTGATAGATTATACTAGATCTATATATACTTAAAAGTGGTATACTTTATATGCACGCAATGCTTAGAATAATATAAGAACATCAGGTCGATATAATATATTGTTACAGCTAATCCAGAAAGTTTTGTATGGTCATATGTATATTCCGAACCGTACCGTTGGAGCGTAATAATTCGGACCCGATAAATAACGTTGATTTATATTAGTGAATTATGTCCACTGTGAACACCGTGATAAGTAGAACAATACAAGAACTTCAGGTCGAGATAACATATTGGCAGAATGAATATCGGAATATTCCAGTTATCATATGTAATCCCTGGAATGTACAGTAGAAACATAATACTTCAAGGTCATTAAATATTATAAGATGGTCGTTATGTATCAGAGAATTTTGTTTATTTTGATTCCCACGATACGTAGAATATTATAAGACAGTTAGATCGACATAATACTTCGACAGAATGAATGTCGAATATTTTGAATTGTCAAATGTAAGGCTCGGACCGAAACACATCTGGATCGTGAAAGAGATATAGTTCGTCGTTGTATATCAAAATATTGTGCCCCGCAATGCGTGGAATAACATAGAGTGATCATATCGAGATAATATATTGACAGATTGAATGTCAAATCTCTTGAAATATAACAATTAAGTTCCAAAACACACAGGAGGACCTCAATACACATTGGGTCGAATAGTAATCTGAAATCGTCGTTATATATTAAACAATTTTATTAATAGTTATATCCACGAGGTGCATATTAATATAAAACCATCAGAGTTAGATAATACAAAAAATTAGTGTCGAAAATTCATTACGGTCATGATAATGCCGCAAACCGTACAGAAGGACCGTAATATTTCGGCGTCGATTAATAATATTAGGTCCTCGATATGAATAATGAAGTCACGATCCGCACGATGCGTAGAATAATACAAGGTCTTCCGATCTATATAATATATTGACAGAATATATGTCGATATTTTGAATTTTCTTATGCGATCCTGGTATCGTACTAGACCTTTCATTTCGCATTGGCCGCGACGCCAAAGTAATGTAAGACGACCCGATTGATATGATGTATTGACAGATTGAATGACAAGAATTATGACACGTCATATAAAACCCCCTATAAACGGGGGAGCACTTTCTTCCTTTAATTTATCAATCCGTCGAGGAAAACGCGAGGATGACTCGTTGAGATATTAAAATTCAATAGAGATCCTTTCAAATCCAAATTACTATTTTCGGAATATTAGAACTGTATTGAAATAAAATATTTGCTAGATAATGCAGATATTCTGTGTGTTTACTTAAATGTTCTGTTCTATACTATACTATTGAAAATACTATTAAACATAACAAAGCCTTTTTCACAACCAAACTATTACAACTTCAATATTGTAATTGCAACGAGTAATGCAGATACTCTGTTTATTCTAGTTTGATATCTGTTCTCTTTATTTACATACTTGGACAATCTATTCTATTCTATTATATTTTTCAAATGTTACGAATGTAATAGAGTCTCCTTCACATATAGATTATTACTTTTTCAATATTTTAATTGCATTGAAATAGAATATGTGGTGAGTAATGCACACATGCACACACACAAACTTAGATATTCTACTCTATGCTATTTTGAAAATATTATAATAGAGCCTCCTTCATTCGAATCACCATTTCTCGAAACATAATAATCATATCACTAAAACAAAATGTCCATTGGTAAATGATATACTAGATACAAATGGAGGATATACAAGATACAAATGATATACTAGATACAACTGGAAAATGATATACTAGATACAAATATAATAGATCTTCCTCTATCCGAAAATATTATTTTTAAGCCTTTAGTCATTCATATTTTTTATATATTACTTACTCTTATGTTATGGTTTTATATTACTGGTGCAGAAGATTTGCTAGTTATTGGAAAGTCATATTACAAACACAATGGATCGATTTTGTCTGATAAAATTACGAATGAAATGTTATCTGGAGATTTTTATGGTCTCTTTGAATCTGCGTTTTTTCATTCGCTACTGAAATCACAGGATCGATCTGTTTAAATTTCTTCAGATTCCAAAGAAATATTCTGTTATTAAATTTCTTTAAAATTCGAAGAAATATTCTGTTATTTGGCGCAAAATTAGGCGATATTTCAAAATAAACATTAAGCGACAAGAAAGAAGCATTTTTCTTTTGTTATTAAACTAGAATATCACGAAAGAAAACGTCGTTTGATAACAGTTATCTTCTCTTGAAAATAGTTGAAAAGTGCAGCGAAGAAGCAGATTGAAAGAGATGCCGAAAGACTTGAACATTTCTTTTGTTTCTTTAATTATCTGTGAAAGTACTTATCGGACATCTTAGGAGAATATACTCTCACGAATTTTTGTGAACTTTTTTTGTAGAGAAGTCAATTAAAATTTTCAAAATAAACTTCACG
The DNA here is from genome assembly GCA_002806875.1 of Lepidotrigona ventralis hoosana. Taxonomy (NCBI): domain Eukaryota; kingdom Metazoa; phylum Arthropoda; class Insecta; order Hymenoptera; family Apidae; genus Lepidotrigona; species Lepidotrigona ventralis. The sequence goes on along the minus strand of NIPQ01122427.1, from coordinate 6,634 downwards.
GTTGACTGTTACAGAGAATGAAGTGAATTTTTATATAGTGGTAAATTTATATTACATTCTTCCAACGCAAACAAGATTTTAATACATTATTAAAGTTCCCAAGTTATTTTTATTGCTTTTTTTAATGTACATGGTTTCGTATTCGAAAAAAATTAATTTATTCAGAAAATTAAAATTCAGTTGGAGGAAGAAATAAATTGAATCGTATGACGAATATGGCACAATTTTATTTATGCAGTTTTCACGACGTCAAAAGTGAAACGTATGATAGAGTCCATTATATGGCATAAATGAAAAGCTACGAGTAATGAATGCACGCCACGTGAATTCAACGTGTCACATTTCTGATCCTTCGCTTCCTCTATGGCCTTGCTTGTCTCGTCGTCGTACGTACACGATGTTAGTTTTGACCAGAATATCTGAATTATTTTGGCTGCTGTTAACGCTGAGAAAAACTGACTATATAGGATTTGAATCGGTTTCGAAGCATGCGTCTGATATTATTGAAAAAAATGGCCCGGAGTGTCTCAAGGTGAAGATAACATTGAAAAAAGTTTTGGCATATTAACATCAATTTCTTTAGAATGAAGCGTTCTAGTTGTCCATATATTCAAAAAAAAAAGAAAATAATGTTAGTAATACCAGGACATTAGCACTGAACAGTAATTCATGTCAGGATATCTATTTCGTCATGGTGAAGGAAAACGCGATTTTTATATTAGGACAATCGATCCGCAATTGGTTATAAAAAATTAAAATATTAGATTGGTAATACTGAATAGTAAAGTAGTGTGACAGGTTCGACACAAGGTATAAAAAACAGTCCCACAAGAGCTAAACTTTATTGATTCTTCTTATAAAAAGTATCTGAGGTTTCTTCCAGAGAAGGCAGATATTTTAGTCGTAATATAGCCGCCGTTGAGACTCGAATTCAGCGCCCTATCACGACCTTGAGCATGAAAAAATGAATTTAATCCTAAGGAATAAATAAAATAAATAAATAAAAATAATGAGAAGAATGATACAGCTTATTTTCGAAATGTTCGAGATGTTCGAAATACTGATCATCAAACGATTGATTTGGCATCTCTTACGAAGTTTCCGCGGTATACCAGCGGAATGCCGTGGTAATCACAGAAACGTATTCTATTTATTAATTACACTGCAAGCAAGTCTATGTTAACGGAATTCAAGCAGTGTTGTAACAGTATGATTTAAACATTCCAAAGGTATTTTGCTTGCCAGTTTGATTGAAATTCATTTACTAAAGTTTATTAATAATGTATTCATTTGTTAATGAGTATGATATTGCTTTATATGATAAAACTCAGCGAAACGTAGTTCAAGCGTGTGAACTGTGTATAGAATTATACTCAACAGAAAATCATCCTTTATAACGTGTTACATTTTAATGTCGTTGACATTAGTTATGTCTTCAAAATAATTTCAAGATCGTGTTATCGTAGGTCATCGAATTCGTCTCGTCGTCTACTACAATCTGGCATTATTAAAAAAAAACTGGGATATCAACATTAGAGTTATTAGAAAGGAAATCTCCTGAGGAAAGTCACCTTCAAAAGTTTTTTCAGGATCAGGAACGAACGATGCCATGAGAAAATTACTCACAGTTATCTTCCTCAGAGGAGTTTCTTTCTAATGACGAATCATGTTGTTGTAAATCGTCGAATTCGTCTCGACCTTGACTACAATGTGGCATTATAAAAAAAAGTGAGATGTCAACATGTCAAAAAACGTACGATGTCTGAATTTTTCAAGGTGACTTTCCTCGGGAGATATTTTTTCTAATGACACGAATCATGGTGTCCTAGGTCGTCGAATTCTTCTCGACGTGGACTACAACGTGGCACTGTAAAAAAACTGGGATATTAACCAAAAGGGTACAAAAACATTAAGAAAATATCTCAGGTGATCATCTTTCCAATGAGTAGAATCTGATTCATGCCCTTAAACTAATTTGATCCTGTTTAATCACTTTCTCTAAACGTTAGTTGCAGTCAGGATCTAGTTCAGATGTTCGACTCAAATCAACATCCTGTTCTTCTTACCTTCGTTATGTTTTTCTAGTGGCTAGAATTTGCCGTTAGAAGACGTGGAAATCCTGAGAATAACGCGACCAAAGCAGCATTATGTTCCATATCTGGAAAACGATGGCTCGACGCGCGAAGGAATTTTGAGTTTGTTAGGTGTGACACTCGCCAAAAATATTTCAACAGCAATAACAGTTATTCATATAATTTTTGCAAATGGCAGCAGGCAGCTCTCCGAAAGTGTCGGGAGTTGCAAGCATAGCTGCGGTGCCTTCGTTGACAATAATACGGTGAAATAGTTTCGCGTACGTGTGCAAGTGTATGTGTTTATCGCGGGGTGACTTCTGTCGCACAAAGGCGTTAGAAAGTAGAAACGATAGAAATGAGTGGCTTAACTCGATCGTCTCGGATCGCTCTACGCAGTTCGATGGAAAATAATACAGCTGGCGATTGAACAGTTTTCAGCAATGCAGAAGTTATACTGCAAGTGCCAAACGTCGAAAGTTTTTGAGGTAAATTACTTTAGTTCAGCGGATTTTCTCAATTCTGGTTATTTCGCTATTGTTTCTACAACGAGAGGCTCGTTTTATTGTTGAAACAAGAATTCAATCCGGGAGAGATGACGAAAAGTTCTTGTTAATTTTTGTTAATCGTCACTGCAATTTAAACGAAATTGCAGCAGAAATGGCTAGAATTGGTGAGAGCCACGAAGATTAGAAATTTTAGCGTTTTTACTTCCTCCTTTTACCGAAGGAAAATATATTGAAGGAGAATGTATTGAATGAAATAAATGAATAATAAATTAATATAAATAAATGAAGTAATAGATAGTAATGTTTCATTATATATTTACGTATATTATATATTTTATACTATATAACGCAATACATTTTGTTTATTTATATCATGTTTGTTACTTGAAAAATTAAATGTACAATTGACGACAAAGCGCAGATCCTCAGACGATGAAGCAATTTATTATGTATTCCAGTATATCCAGCTCGATCAAAGAAAAAACAGTCGTTCCAACAATTTATTCACGTCGAGTGCAAACGTTGTCCGAGCAAAGATACAAAAAATTTAATCATCCGTTGGATGCGTTTTATCGTGTCAATAACGCGCGACTACGGACAATGGATAAAATTCCATTAGCCCTTTAATTTACTTGGGAAATCTGTTATAGAGCCGCCATTGAACGTCACTGTAATTTACCTTCGTCTTAAGAAATATTTTCACATCGACCGGGTAGTACGCCTGCCTCCGCCTCAAATAGTCCGATACTCTTCAATTTCAAGTTTGTCCAGCTCGTTCTCATCTCTGCTCTAATTTCTGCAGTTGGGCGAACTCGAAAGGAGAGACTTTGCCGGGGAGCAAATAAAATGCAGGTTCACCGGCAAACGTCAAAGTTCACGAAACATCGCCGCCCATAGAGAAATATCTCCGCCAATTTCTACCGCTGCTTCCGGCGAAGGTTGTGCCCGAGGTACTGCACGGTGTTGCATTTAACTACTAACCGAAACTAGTTGTGAAATTTTATAGTAACGTGGTTGTAACGCGTTAAATCACACATTAATATCCCGAGAAATGTTGCTTTTACATTTGACGCAAATACTTTCACTACATTTGTACGTTGTTATACCAAGATAATCTCCCGTCGTCGAATAAAAAAGTTTTCTCGTGTCTTAATTCGATCACGCTTCACTTTTTGTTTTTTTTTCGTTTTTGAGGACCATCCGCAAGAGATTTTGATAGACCTCGATCTGTATTTGGAGGTTTGTATTTCACGTTGGCTGAAAGTAGAGCAGCAGCTCTCTTTATTTATAAATCCGTGAAAATAACTGGAGGTAATTTTTTCTGGATGAACTAAATCTTTAACATTATTCAATAGTTCCTTACTCTATTTGAAGCTCGTGAATAACTTAGAATTTTAGTAGATGATGAGTGATGAGCACGGCTAGATTTTCGAGATATTTTTGTGAAAAGAAACAATAAATAAAATCTGTTTTCATAAATAGTTCACTGCATACATTCCAAGATTAAACGATAGCACACTCTATATTTTCTTATATTATGCATTTTTACAATGTGTATTCCTTATATTCCCTTCTTTTTTGATGCTGGAAATAAAACATAGACAATTGAAGTACAGAATTTTAATCAGAGACTTTGGAATAAAAGCGGAGAAAAGCTTTAAAACACGTTAGAATTGAGTAAGTTTTTATTTACCTAAACATTTGATTTCTGAAAATACACTGTGTTATATGTACCAAATTTACAACATTATAAATTGATGCTCCTCAATTAAGCCGTACAAATCCAAATTAAGAAAAATGAGTGTTATGAAAATAGTGTGAAAAATATTTTACGTCATTATATATCAATTTAGTTTGCGTATATTTTGTTTTAAAAATAAGAATCTACTTTTATAATAAAAAATAACATGATTCTTCTTTATATTAATTTTACTAATCAATTTATTAATGCAATAATAACAATTAATTTTTGTTACATTAATTTAAATTGTTCGTCAATTTAATACAGTTATATCTTATATTATATATCGGAAGTAGAGAAAATTCGTGGATTATCATATCAATACTCTTGAGCATTTCTCAAAGTACTCAAATTTCTCAGAAATACAAGAACGGAAATGTAAATATTACGCAGCCTCATGGTAGAGAAGATTGAACAAGTCAAACATTTAGGTTCGTCAGTCGTACGGAAGCTGTCGAATGTGTAACATTCGTTTGAAATACAGTTTTTATAATTAACATATGCAAGAACGGCTCGCAGTAAAATGTTACATCCAGCTGAAGTAACACGCGATGTTGAAATTGAACGAAGAACGTTGTTCTGTGACAAAAATGGCGAGAAGAGTTGACAGAAGTCATAAAATGATAACGAATTTACTAAAAGATCCCAATAATTATGGACAATGTGCCACAATACGTGTAGCATCAAATTCAAGCTGCACTGCGTGACAAATCGCAGAGAAAACAGGAGTTACGACAAGTTTCAGGAATGTTTAACGTCCTTCGAAGAATTGTGAACGTCTGAAAACGATGGAAATTGCAACGAATCCTTGGTTAAAGCAGAAACATAACCTGTGCCATTTGCAATTTAGAAAAAAACATATTAATATGAGTAAGAAATGAGGAAGATTTGTCTTATTTATTGATGGAAAATGGCGCAGTTAAGACTGCATTCACCACTGTTAACTTTATTTATGAAAAGTTTAATAACCTTCGAGTCATCGATCCATGGTATAACGATTTAGAAAAGTACACCAGCACTAAAGTTAGGAAATAAAATTTATTGCAGGAAAATTAAATAGTAAAAGGTATATTGAAATGGTATACGAACAAATTAGTACGTATGCAATACGAATTGCCGGAAATATACATTTTTTAACATGGTAGCGAAAGCCATAAGACAAAAAAAATCGTGTTTTAGAATAGTCAAGATTCTGGACTTAAATATTGTATAAAATTTTCGGTGGAATTTATCAGAGGCCGTATACTAGAATGGAAGACAATTTGAAAATATTTATTAATATAATTATATATCATATTTTCATAAAAACAATTTAGCGTCGCTAGAAAGTATGTGAGAAGATAAATACTGCATTTCAACCGCTAGAAACTAGGTGTGAAGATAAATACTGCAATCGAATGATAAATAATGAAATTGATTGTTCTCATTTCTCAATAAGAGTACTTATTTCAATTATCCATGAGTAATACATTTACGAGCCTATGTTTTCTATTATAATATAAAATCAGAATGTGAAAATTAAGAAAATCAGAATGTATTTTGACATGTATTCATTTATTTTGCCATGTGCTCAGAAAGGGAAACAGAGTTTTAAGTTATTTGACAATTGAGTGTTAAAATAATTTCGAGGAAAATCCAGGCGGTATCTTTTTATTCAAGAAAATTAACATCTTAATTTTATGAATAACATAAAACACTGTCTCCGGAATAGCTGAGTATAATTTAAAATGACATTCTGTTAATACTCGTCGTGCGTTGTTCCAACTGCGAAATAAGGATTTAGCAATTGTTGTTGCAATTGTTCGCGAGAAATGTTGCAAAGTTAAATTGCTTCGTGCAATTTTTCATCTTCGAATTGGAACTTCGAAACATTTTCACTCGAGTTGCACGGCGCATTGTTGCGCGCCGCGTTAAACGAAAATGTACTTATTATAAATTTACGAGATAATAAATGAATACATGCTCTCATGTATTAGACAAATTCAATTTCCTCGCTTAACAGTTATATGTGTTGCCAGTCCGGACACGAGACTATCGTCTAAGAAGCAAAAAGAATTACACATTCGCGACGGAGGAACGTGACATAGGTGATTTCTTTTTGCACCTTGTTTTTCTCTTTAATATTTTAAAGTTTCAATATTTCGCTCGCGTTGAATCTGCAAGCCAGCAGGAAATACCTTCTATCCGAAATTTGATAACTCCGTTGCCAAACTTTTAGACTACATTTTATTTAAAGACTTGTGACAACAAAAAGTGACAACAAAGAGGATATTATTTACTTGTACTCGGTTTCAATTACTTCCTTCTTCGTT
>NIPQ01122419.1:0-12264 GCA_002806875.1 Lepidotrigona ventralis hoosana | reverse complement strand
CCGCGAGATACATACAGCAACGATGTTGTTGCACACCGCGTGGTTATTCTGATCGACTCGCCGCCCTCTCGTGACGGAAGAGCGATACTTTTTTGAACGGGCGACAACTCGCCTGACGGATTACGGATGAGAATATACGACTAAACTTGGATTTTTAACGCCGTACTGCATCGGCGAATATACTTTTAGCAGCTTGGACTGCGGTTATTTTCTGTGGCTATTTTCGAACGGTAAAGAGCAGTTCGAATTATCCCTCTTCCGTCGAGTTTATTAATCCCCGAGGGGAATAACTGAGAACGTGTCTCGCTCCTTAAACGAGATAATCGAGTCAAAGGATTCTATGTTAATTCGACGGATCGGCTGTAACAGCCCCTTTGATTTGACTCCCGATGTCGATTACACATCGTCGATCCATAAGTGACAAGACATACCGACGTAGCATCACATTTCGATACGATTTGCTATGAAATCACGGTGCATATTGCAAATACAATACTGATACCGCCGATGTCGGATCGTCGTGGAAGCTGTTGAATAGGTAATCGAAACACAAGCAGATGTACTCGTTGGGCAATAATTGAAGGATCTGGACGCGCGTGGAACAAGGGTGGAACCGAAGCGGCTGAAGCGGGATTAGGCTGGCTGGTTGCCGTGTCACGGGGAAGAGCGACTCGGTGGCGCGAGTTAAGGGATGACGGCGGGTCTCGAGGAGGATGCCCAGGGGATGCACGAGACATTTGTCAACGAGACGAGCGGTGAGTGGACCGGACCTCCGGCGTACCACGGTGGATCGTACGTGTATCCCGCCGAGACTACGGACGCCAGAGCTGACCTTTCTCTCTCGGGTCAGGCAATATTAAACCGCATACGTCTTCGGCGTCTGATCAAAGGACCGACCTTTCTCGTCGACGTGTTCCTCTCCCTCTGTGTCTGTCTCCCTGTACGTTCTCTGGTTCACTTCGAGGAGGACGACTCCCACGTAGCCAGAGCAAAGGTAATCCAGAGAGAAGCACGATAACGTGGGCACACGTTCTCCAAGATTGATCCCCGCTCCTGATGGAAACGTATTGTCCTCGCCTCGTTCGCGCGGATGCATTTTTTATCGTTTGCCTGATGTGACGCTGATGGATCCCCGGTGCTCGCTCGGCCAGTACGTCGCGGTATCGTCGGTTCGGGAATCGTGCGAAGTGTCCTCACCTGTGTGGTGAGGCACTTCTGTTTCGAAATCTGAAAATCTGAAAAATTCGAAAAATCTGAAAAGTTCGGGATATTCGGCTATTAAATTTCTTGGAACAACAGACGGTCGAGTAGACGGTGATCAGAATCACGAGTCTGTTCGAGTCTACGGGTCGTTTCCCCGTTGCCGTTATATCGTGGATTAACAACGTTACAAGTCGCACATTAATTAACCGGCTCGGACGGCATGTTTGCGTTTGTAAACTCGGCCGAGTGAGACGCCGGGACGCGGGCCAATATTATTACGAAGATAAACGTACCGACGCTATCTACCATCAAGGGCTTCCTGCCTCTGCCCCCTGACACCCGGCCCTCGGGGAATATTCATCAGGATGAGAACGGAGGAGTATTGTGAACTTCTGCGAGCCACGTTCAGGAGCGAGGCAGATCGGATATATACTGGACCGATGACTTTATTTTTCGTATGTCCTAAATCCTACACTTACGTCACTGTCTACCCCCAAACAGTTAATTCTACTATCTCGGCGATCTCGTTTTAATTTCAAGAGGCCGCGGTGAAAGTTTGAAGAAGGTTGTTCCTCGACGAGGAAATTTTTATAAAGCACAAGAGTTAAAGATTGATGGCCGAAGGCGAATGGATTTTAGCTATCGGAATATGATATGTATAATTTATTCGTGACGAAGATGGGGAGTTACACAGAGCATCTCCGAGCAAAGGAATTATCGTTCGAGTCTCGATACTCCGTTTCTCTTCGATTAACGAATCAATGTTTAATTCCAAGCGATTCGTCGACAATTATTTCGCATTAACACGCGACAAATTGTAGAGGTAATAATTTATGTACTCGAAAGACCGAACGATAAATTTGGCCGATTAAAACGCTAGCGCGTGATCGTCTCCTCGGCAACGTTGTTACGTTGTAAGAGTTATAGTTTATAGTTTTGCGGAACTATTTATTTGAACAAGAGAACGCTTCCACTCCGGAACTTATGGATGTAAAAATATTATAATAACAGTTTGTGCACTTGTTGCTGCAGTGCTAAACTATATCTGTTGTGCTTGTGATATAAAATCCGATTCCCGAAAAATAAGAAGAAAATCAGAAATGATAAAAATTACTTAGAAACATAATTATAAAATATGAATGTGTGTGAAAACGTTTAGTCAATTTCAAGCTTCAAAAATCATATTTCCTTGTAAGCTACACACAAAATTTCCCAGCCATGAATAAGTTCTTATCTTACAAGGCCAAATATTCCCAGAAATATTTTGCTTCATAAAAGTATCTCTTAATTTATTCAAACGCAAACCTTCTTTCATAATCACCGGCACATACATCCTTACCTTTTGATTCTTGGTCAAAAATTCCTAACAACGTGGTGGAACCCGATCGACGCGAGTTTGATCGCAAGATTAAAACTCGCGAGCTACGATTCGGTCGGGAAGAATAATGCGTTCGATCCAGTTTAACCGACGCAATTTCTTCCAGAGCCGGTGGACGGCGCGCGGTTTAACAAGAGAAATTCGCAGGTTGCTCGTGACAGGGAGTTGGCAGGTTTTCTTGCACGCTCGATAACCCGAAGCCGGCTCTATCCGGTTCCAGTGGCAGAGCCGTATAAGCGCGGAATCGCTGGAACGGAAAGAAGAAAACCCGCGCGGCGGAATCGTGTATACGAATGCCCTGTAATCAAATAAAGGGGAACAATGTTGGCGAACGATGCGAGTCAGCTAGCTCAGCAGCGCGATTCCGAACCCGCCCGTTCCTTGTCCCGGACACACCCCCGCCGTAACCGAGCGAACGCTGGTATCCGCGTATCCTGCGACTCACCCCCATGCACCCTTTTTTACCCCGTCGCTTCGAGACTCGATCGAGGCACGTTTCCCCGATTTGCCCGTAGCTCATAGCTGACGTTCGTGTGAGAGACTGAGAGAAAAGTTGAAAAGAAAAGAGGCTTCTGAGAGAGGCTTCTAGACAATTAGTGGCAATCAACACTAATTGTTTCTTTGACCATTTTTTTTTTTCTTTTCTTCTACACAGAAGAAGTAACGCTCAAAGTCAGATAGTTTTCTAAAGGCGGTATAGTTGGACAGAATGTTACGTTATAATTTTATTCTACCGTGGTCAAGGACGATGTCACAAGCTTTGATGGAAAACAGTGTTCTTCTCAGCATGTCTTTTTATATTTTTATTTATGGCAAATAGATGATTATTGGAATTTGCTCTATAACAAGTGTTTGCAGGTCACTTTTGGAGGACTATTACTGACTCATTGTCAGTGTTAAACATTATTTCGAATATTTCCGATTAATGTTTAGGAAATCAGAACTCAGAAACGGCACGTTCGAGATCAAGCAAGTTGATTAACCTGCAAGTCTGTCATCTAAAAACATCTGATTGGCATCTATCGATGTTTTAATTTACCATTTCTAGATAATCTATAGAGCAATTAAACTCGCTCGTCTTTTAAGTGTGATTGGCTAGATTGAGCCAGCGTTGTTCTAATAGAGGCAACAATTTAATTTTCAAGAAGAAGTGATTTCAATTCTCAAGTTAAAAACGATCTATTCTCGTTAGATTCGGCCCCTGTAAAGATTCGATATAATTCTCGGTAAGAGGTATGGTGTAACTTTCAACTCGTACAGTTTTCACGTCTAATTATTAATAAATCTGATTCTACAAGATACAAAGTACATGCAAAGTTCATTCGTGTGTAATTATTATTGTCAAGTTCGGTTGGACAAGATACGTCCACAGTCCAGTGCTGCAATAATGAACTTATCACAGAATATCTAGTCCCAGTCGCTTTTCTCGGTTTTCGCGACTTGCGACATCCTCGTAACATCCTTCGCTGACCCAATTTCTTCCGCTGCGAGCGGATTGTTTTCCAGGGGAAGAGTAATAGCAGGGGGTCAGAGGGAAACGTATCCGAGTGCGTTTGGCTGGCATTTGATCGCGGAATACACCGAGTATCCTGTTGGCCGTGTAAGCACGGTCGGGAGAGAATATCCTTTCGCTTTATATAAATGGAGCGTTGTAAGCATGCCCCACAGGAGCAGGCTGGATTCGCACGGCTAACAGATGAGGCATTAGGCACCGTAATGGCTCCATTTCCCCGGAGGAAGCTGAACGAGACAGCGACGGAGAAAGCGAACAAACGGTCGCGAGATCGGGACAAGGATCGAGCGTTAACGAGGAACGGTGGGGCAGCAGCCGGCGGAGAAACCAGGACCGAAATATTTCTACAAATCATTACTTTTAATTTGCTCGTCCCTTTTATCAAGACAAATGCGTCCGTCCACTGGCGAACGTTCGCCAGACAATCGAACGCTCAGCACGTACACGCTTGCGTACGCGAGTGCGTGCGTGCGTGCGTGTGTGTACGTACGTACCTGCAACTGCTGCGCCCTGCCTTTCACTCTCCCCTTTTCATTCTGCGTTCGATGTATGCGTACTCGCTCGTACATACCATATACCCATACAGCTCGAGGCTGCTTTAAATTCGCGCGAAACACGCACACACTGGCGAAAGGGAAGCGTACCACGTAGCGTGGCACCGCAGGAAGACGCGTGTGCGACGACAATGGGGAACGTCGTGGAGAAGCGCAATGGTTCCAGCTGGCTTCTCCGCGGGGCGCCACCACTACCACCACCATCAGCGCCGAGCATCGACATCGCCAGCATCAGCACCGTGGCGACAGCGTGTTCGTGTAGGTATCTACTTGCTTCTACGTATACGGCGCATCTCGAGAAGAGAGAGAGAGAGAGTATCGGGGCCATCGGCAGGGTCGCGACCAACCGAGAAGGGCCGAAGAGGACGGAGAAGAAGAGGAGAAACGATGAGCAACGGGTGGAAGAGAGAGAGAGAGAGAGAGAGAGACGGGAAAAAGGAACACGGTGGTAGGTCGACACACCGTGAGAGGAGACTCTCTCGCCGGGGACCCCGAACGCGCAAAGCAACAACAATAATTTTTCATAGGCAGAAAAGAAAAGGGAGGACGCCATTCATTAGCCCCGGCTCGGTTGGTTCGCACGTTGTTGGTGCCGCTGGCTGTGACACCTCAATAACCGACCGACGACCAGCCTGCACAGTTACCTCGTGTGTTGTACGTTCCTACGTTCGGCTACACGACACCGTACATGTGGATAGGTGGCATCGTACCTCGTATATAACAGATATATCTGCGCCGGCCATTGTGCTCCTCTACTGATATTTCTGTTATTGCTGGATTAAATGCGCGCCGTGCACCCCGTCGTGCATTATCCCGCGAGCTATACCGCGTACTGCGCGCCCTGCCCTCTTCTTCCTTCCGCCGCTTTTCTCCGCTACTCTCCGCTAGCTACCATCCGCCACGTTTTATTCTTCCTCCACTAATGCCGCGTGTTCCCGTTGATCGGTCGTGCTCGAACCTCCCTCCTCCCTCCTATAGCCAATATTTCTAGCCAAGAATATTTCCGGTAACGAACACCGGCTTTCACCGTTCGTTTTATCGAGATCCTCCGATCTACGGATACACCAGTCTTTACTCTTGCCCTTTTCACGGTCACTTGCGGACCACGGAAAAATTCGGCCGAAATTCGCCGAACGAAACTTTGCCGAACGAACGGTAACGCGCTACAGGAAGCAGCAAACAAGGGGGAGATAATTAAGGAAAAGGGGAAGGCGCGTTTATTATCGTGGCCGTCTCGTGGGGACGATGGGGGTTTCTCGGGTGGATCGAGTGGGTCGAGCGTGCGGATACAAACGTTTGTTTCGCAAAACATCTCGGTGGCAGGAGCGACGGTGCGGCACGAACCGCGGACCGAACCGCGGAGAGAGCGGTTCGCCGGGGCGAGAGAAGAAGGAGCGAGAGAAACGACGCGTGAAACGACGAGAAAGAGGGCGAACGAATGGAGGTGGGGCTGAGAAAACCAGGGTAACCAAACAGGGTATAAGTCACGGACACCCCGTGGTGTACCATCCGGTAACTCGACACCGTCGTTTGTACTCCGGTGTGGTATAGGAGTGCCTGGCAGCGGCAGCACGGACGCACAAAAACACACGTATGAATACGTACGACAATAGCAAGTCCTACAGAGAACTGTTGGATGGGAGAGCGTCTGGTGAGAGTGCCGGTATACCCCAACTCGGATAGATCTGTCCGTGCCTGGTGTGACATTAGATACCATTTAAGGATTAATATAGCCATAAATAAGGCTGACTCTCTGGCCTGGCTGGCAGCGTCTCTCTTTCTGACTGCTGCCAGTCGGACCGGACACAATGCCGGCGACCAGCAGCCACCAACGAATCCCTTTCTTTCCACTGCTCTCTCTCTCTCTCTCTCTCTTTTCTCTCCTCTCTCTTCTTCTCGTCTCCCCGAGTCGCGCGTTTCCCGGCTTCTTTTTGCTCGAGCTAGGTTTCGCAGAGCTAGCTTTACTCTCGCGACTCGAACTTTCGGTGGACGGAACTGTGTTCCACGTTGGTTAGGTTTTGCAACCAGTCGTTTCCACCAGGCAGATTTGTAGCTCTTTTGTTGGAATCACTTAACGCTTTCCCCTTTGTCGTCGACGCTGGTTAAAAATCGATCCTTCTTTCTCTCTTGAATCTTTCACTGTTTTCTTTTTTAATCGTTCGGCGCTAAACGAGAGCCAGTTGACGTAACCGAACCTTGCAGATTTCGACGAGTTTCGTTCTCGTGTTTTGTACGCACGTGTCGACGTGGAATTTCGGGGGGAAATTGTGAGGATTGTGTTAACGGGAAAAGGCGAAATTGTATTAACGGGGAAAGGCGAGAGGAGGAGAAGCGTCGCGTCGTGGAAAAACTGGGTACGGTGTCGCGAGGATGCAAAACTGGTGTCGTCGTCCTCTCGGAACACGCGTTCGCGCGATTCCGTAAAAACGGCCGAGTCGTCGTCGTCGTCGTCGTCGTCTGGCGTATAAACGGGGCTGCGCCGCGCGTCGAATATAATATTCACAGTTTGTCGGAACAGGAAGGTGCCGGCGTTTAACACGCCGATATAATATATAATATAAGAAAAGGCAAGAGAGAGAGAGAGAGAGAGAGAGAGAGAGAGCCGCGACTCGAGGAGCGCATAAAACACAGCTGCCGCCGTGCAATCAACAGCCGTATAACCGAGGCTCTCGCGAGCCGAGGCCTCTCTCTTTCCCTTTCCGCCCGGCTTCTTCGCCTCGTTCGCCCGGTTATATATTCCTAGAAGCGAATAATTTCATTCATACAAACGGCCTGTATGCTCCGGCTGGCACGACTGCTATTGTTACTACCGAATAACCGGCGACCGTACACCCTTCTCGCGCCGTCACGTCGCTCGCTATATTTGCCCGCTTCTCCTCCGTTACCTACGCGGCGCACGGCTGCTACGAAATCCCTCGAGCGTGCACCGACCGATTCTACTTACGTGATCGCCGCGATTATTGGCCGTCGGACATGCGATCGAAGATGCACGGACTTACGTGGGCGAAAATGTTGCCAACACTTGTAGAAAGTGTTCACTCTCAAGTGAATTTATCCAACGACTTAAATAGGCGATTAAATAGGCAAACCTTCGGCGTGTTTTGTTTAAAATCCTACGTAGACCTCGGTACGGATCGATTTCGAATTTTCGACGAGATGCAAACGATGCTTAGACCAGGCATGAAAATTCGCGAAAGTTCCTTGCCACGAAACGCGGGGAGAAACATGGCTGCCGAACGCTCGGAGCTAAGCGCTGGGAGTTCAGTTCTAACGAAGTTGTTTTTAAGCAAGCGCTCCGGCAACTTTTTAGAACGACACGGATCCGGACAAGTATGGAGTTTGTCGACGACAGCGCGAATATCCGCGCGGCGTACAATTTTCACCGCGCTAAAGAATCTCCTTGGAGGTGCAGACCCGCAGGGAGGACGCGGTGGTGGCGCGTCAACCTAGATTCCGCGAGCGGCGTCGTTTTGTTTCAAAGTTTCGAGCAGCAGACAGCCGCTTTGACATGGTTCCCGGCGAGCTGAGCTCCATACCCGCCGGGGGGATAACGTCCCGGGCTTTCCTTACTCTCTTAATTTTCTTCCGTCCCCGAGGAGCCACCCTTCTCCACCCTCTCCCGCTCCTTTTACTCCACCCTCTTCCGCCGGGGCTCTTCTCAGTTTTCCCCCTCGCGGTGTTTCTTGCCGCGGATTTAGATACACCTCCTAGCCCCGGCGTTGGCTGGTCGTTTTACGCCGGCTGGGCGGCGGCCATAAGCAAAACACTTGTCGCCGGCAGTCACCGCTGCGCCAGTTCTAATTTCATTGCGGAAAGTTGTCGCTTGAATAATTAAAACACGTTGAAAACACGCGAGTTTTTCCGCCTGATTTGCATAAGAAGCGAGAGCTGCGCTCTCGCGTACCTTCCTTCGTGTGTGCACGTGGATATTTATACGTCTGTCTGTGTATTTTGATGTTCTTCTCGGCCGAAAAGAAAGAGAGAGAGAGAGAGCGCGGCGTGAAATTAACTGGTTCTCCACCCACGCGCCATTCAAATTGCACGAATCGTGCCTGCCTGCGTCCCACCTGCGGGCTCTGATCCTGCTGTTGCAACGCCGTTTGAACAACTCCGATCGCGTTTCTCCGCGATAATACATCCTCCTCTCCTCTCCTCTCCGAGTTCTTTGTCCGAGGAAATCTCTTAACAAGTTTATATTCGACATGTATAGGCAGTTGGACGCCATGAATTTGTAACTCTTGCGAAAGCTACGACTGATGAGATACGCTAGAAACGCTAGAAACACTATGAAATTGAAGAATTCTGCTGAAGCTGGAGTTATTTTCTCGCGTTTGAGCTGTAGAAACTATGCGGAAAAGATATTTCAAACAAAATCCACGTTGCTTCGTATATCTTTCGGTGATCACAAATCTTGAAGGTGCTTTCGAGATTTCAAGCTGACCTTTGTCTTTTTCTTTTCAAATAAAACTAGCCCGTCCCTTGACGAATTTACCAATCTAACAAACGCGAAATACGCTGAAACATTGGAGAGGATGCTTTCCTAACTATCATTCAAAGATAGAGTACAAAAGGTGGCCATTTCGATAAATACTAAAAATAATACAATAATTTCCTGGTACACAGGTAACTTTCGAAAGACAGTGAACGATCTTGAATAACCTTGAAATACCAACGTCAATGAAGGTCAATGAAATAAATTGAAAAAGAAGCAAAGCAAGCTTTTCCCTATAACGAGCAGTTTTTAACGAATAATTGCTCGAAATGACACAGCCTTTCACTGAATTTTGTTTGTCGCTGTTCACCCTCGAAGAAAATCAATCAACCGCTCGTGCAATCCACCCTCGTGACGTCTCTAATCCGACATCCATCTCGTGTCAATTCTCGATAGGGAAACACGGCGGGCAATTCTCACCTCGCGGCTGGAAATTCTAATCGCGTGGCGTTCCAGCACTCTGCGCCCGACTTTCCGGACACAATGGGAACGATTAGGATCAAGGGAAGGCTGGGAGGCTGCAGGGAGCCCACCGGAGGAGCAATCGCCGGTCAGTAGCCCGTTCTATCAGCCATCTCGGGGCATAAATATGTAGCGCACGAACGCATTAGCCGGCCGGATATCGTGCGTGCGAGAACCAGGCAGCGTCGGCAGTAGCAGCAACAACAGCACGTAGGACGTGGTGTGCCGGTGCAACGCGCACGTGTGATGGTAAATGCATTGGCCTGCTGCACGGTGCACGATCTCGCTCGGCCTGTAGGTGTGCAGTGGGCCGGCCAGGAGATAGCCGAAATAATCCCGCGTGATGGATTACCCTGCCTAAGCGCTAAGTGGAATGAATAGAAAATTAAATTGTGTTTATTGTCGGGGGTAATTGGCCATCTGTGATACTCTCTCTCTCTATCTCTGCTCGCCCTTCCAGATTTTTCTCCGCTCGTCTCCTTCGTCTCTGGCTGGCAACTGGCTACTCTCGTTTCTGTCTCTCCCTCTGCTGGAACGTGGGTGTGGCACGCGTACACTCACCGTGTTACCCTTACATGATGGATCGGATTTTCACCGTTTGGAACGTCAAGGACGAGAAACTAGGACGAGACGATAATTCCTTTCCTTTAAACAATTCGCTCTCTCTCTCTCTTTCTCTCTCTCTCAAAGTTTCATTTTCTAATCGAAAGTTCACCCAGGACGAGAAACAGATCTGCCTGTTGAATGAAGTGAAACTGCGACCCTTCGAAATCGAAGTGGGCGGTGACGAATAATCTACCAATTTCAATAAACTCCGTAAACTCGGGGCTAAGTTATCTCGATCGTAATGTATACCGAGGCCGTGGAAAGCCCCTTCGATTCAATTGCCGGTCACTCGGCAAGCGAATTCTTATCGCTTATTTAATTATGTCCCCGCGGAAAGTGCACGCCATCGTCCCCGCCGCTGGATGAGTCAATGAGCGTTAAATGTGCGGACCGAGCTGGGCCCGATAGAAGTGCCAGGTCGTTATAGTCGGCACAGTTGGCCGACGTGGCCATTAAATTCTGAACGAAGATCATCGGACAACACACACACACACACACGTTCGACGATAATGCATCGATAGGGCCTGGAACTTATCAACACGAACAACTGGTGAGAGCCTGATTTTTTAACGGTTTTATCCAATGTAATCGCATTCGCGCCGGTAATATCGATGGCCAATTTTCTGACCACGGCTAATTGCAATCAGCTGACTGTCGATATTTCCGCGAATTTGTATTTATAAATTCATAAACACGTATCGAATGTTTGCTTTATTTGTTAGATGATTACAACATGTAGGCCATTTTGCACAGAAATACGATAAATCGCGACGACCGTTTAATTCCTTCGAAACTGAAGCAGTAATTACGTTCTTAACTTGAGTGCGTGCGTGAATGCTCAGCTCGAACGAGAGAGGGAGAAAGTAGATTCGTTTCCGTTGTGNGAGAGAGGGAGAAAGTAGATTCGTTTCCGTTGTGCATTATCTTCAGCGTGGCAGAGTGAAAGCCAACCTCTGCACAAAAGTTCACGCAACGTATTAAGCCCGTCGTTTAATTACATTTAGCTCACTGTTCCGCGAACAGATAAGCAAGGACAGCTGCTTACGCGTTACCGGTTCGACCTGCGTTCGTCAACGTGGTTGGAGCTTGCCTCGTGCAAATTAATTCAACTCGTATAAATTTAAATATGTAAATAGCTGCTATCGATCGCGATCACGCTGCAGATTTACGAAATCCATGATCATTCTTCGATTTATCTCTTCGTCTTCGTTCTTCGAAACTCGGCCACCCAAAATAGAAATAAATGGAATAAACTAGCGTGAACGCAGTTGATAGTAATGCTTCTATACTAATTTCAACGGAGCAATAACCGCAATAAATCTTCCCTTACGTGTCCTCGAAAAGATCATGAAAAACGAAAGTGCGAAAAAATTAATCTTCGCGATAATTTTTTTCAGAACGTGTAATCTTGTAAATTAATCATCTAGAAAACGTAGATAGGTTTCTTTTCTTCAAATTTTGCAGGTTCGAATTTGCAACGAGTCGTAAGAGTATTCGTACCCTAAGAATTATTGAATTCTTTAACATTATATGCAGCAATTTTATTAATATTCGGACAGCAAGTATTGAAAGAGTTAATAATTTCGTAAAAAGAAATCGTAAAAGAACTTGGATTTATTTTAAAGCTTGGAATCTTTGTTTTCGAAATACATTAACTCTGTTGAAGATACTTTTGCTAGAAATTGTCATAGTTTGTGAAAAACATTGAAAAATTTTTTTCATGATTGAACCTAGAATGAATTTGGAGATTAGAAGCCTCCTTTTTACAGCGAACCTTTGAAAACTTGATACTTTATTGAACTTTAAATAATAAATATAAACTTAGATGATGAAAAATGATGAGATTCTGAACATTTTCTCTTGATATTCAAACAAATTGGCAGAAAGAGATCATACGACATGTGTTTCTCGAAATAATTAGAGAAGGAAGGTTTCAATTTTCAAATCCAGACTTTATGAAAAAATTTTTTTTATACCACGAAAATTTATGGTATTTTCTAGAGAAAAACTGTCCACTTACTCACTCGCTATGAGATTATTTTCTAATATTTTATGA
>NIPQ01122409.1:0-12257 GCA_002806875.1 Lepidotrigona ventralis hoosana | reverse complement strand
CTCTCTCTCTCTCTCTCTTTCCTTCTCTTTCCCTCATTTCTCTGTCTCTCTTTGATCCTCGAGTGCTTCCGCAGTTTTCACCGATCCAATGGAATTATGTCGACTTCGACGTATCACGTTAACTCGAAAAGGTAACTCCGTCTAGCCGACGTCTCGCCGATCAAATCCGACAAGTAACTGCTCGATGCGTGAGTCGAAGATTATTAATGGCCTTGGATAGCTTACGGATAGCACGATTCCACGATAACCCCGATGAGTTATTTTTGTTCGTCACTTTGCTCGCAAAGGGAACGAAATTGGCGTAACATCGATAATTGTTTCTCTCGGGGAAAAAATGCATTTCTCAATCCTCGCTGTAGAAATCTCGAGCAATTTGTAGGATTAAAAACGGTCGAGCGATCGTCCGTTTTTTTATTCGCAAATTGATCAAATACAATGTGATATAAAAATTGCGTAACAAAATTATAGTGGCACGCAGCACAAACAAGAAACCTCACGAACCTTCAACACCAAGTCAGTCATGAATTAAATCGAAATTTACACATCTGTGCGATACAGTGTTAATATCATGTTCAAAATTTTTTAAAACTTCAAACCAATCTATCGAATTAGAGTTCTCAGAAAATGTACAATCGTAGAAATTAGAATCGAATCCCGCCTCCACTTTGAAATTTACACATCTGTGCGATACAGTGTTAACGTCATGTTCAAAGCTTTTTAAAACTTCAAACCAAAATCTACATTAATCTGTCGAATTAGAGTTCTCAGAAAATGTACAATCGTAGAAATTAAAATCGAACCCCGCCTCCACTCTGAAGTTTATACACGCGGGTGAAATTATACATTTATATACCTACAGTGTACAAACTTTTTAAAATTTCGCACCGAAATTTACATTAACCTCTCTCGAATTAAAATTCTCCGGAAATCAGCGATCGTAGAAATTAAAATCGAATCAAATTTTTCCTCTCTTTCCCTCTCTCTCTCTCCGTCACTCACTGTTGAGATTTCGAAGTTAACAGTGTCGAGCGGGGATATTTTAGCCTTTCTCTTGGAAATTCAGCCCGTCGTGTTCAAATAACGTCGAATTAACAGGAAACCAGCGGAAAGATTGTATCCGGTGTCGGGGTGGATTCGCCTCCGTGAAAAAGGTGTACAAAAGGCCGGTTTGGCGTGCAGCTTCGAACGTGAAGTTCAACGTGAAAAGCTTTATGCCCCGGCTTCGAGACGAATCACAGTGGCTGACCACCGCACAAAGAAATCTATATCACATTGTGGAAGCAAAAAGCTCTTCCAGCTAAAAGCTTTTCCATGCGCGACCAAGTTATTTTTATTGGATCGGTCGGCCACTTCGTTTGAACAACGAAATGATATTTGATGCCGACTTCACCTGTCTGCCACGTTTGTACAGATTCAAATACCGAAATTAATTTCCACGATACGGAGACAGAGACTCGTTCAGTGGGGCCATATTGGGTGGAAAACGGAAAAAAGAACCTTCGAGCTTTGCTTGCAAGAAAGTTTGTTTACTTCCCTCGTGCTCTTCTTTTCTTTTGACGTTCCCAAAGGTTTTTCGACTACATTATGTCCTGTGTATGGAAAGAAGTCAGCGAAAGAAACACGCGTAAAGTTGCTTAAAATTTTTACGTAATGGGTTTGCAATGCTAATTAAAAGAAGAGTTTCTTTATTTTTTTTTTTTATGTCTACTAGAAAGACGAATAGATCTTTTTTTTTAATTTGTCGTGGTTTTTCATCGACAAACAGTGCGACTATCAACCTGGAAATATTTGCTTTTATTACCTGGAAACCAAATGGCAAATGTAGAAGCTTATTCGTTGTATTCCGTACGAAAAATAGAATCAAAAATTGGAAACGTTCGCGTTGTTTTTACACCACGGTGGAAACCACGGCGACTTTGAAAAAATATATTCATCGTACCGCGAGCACGAAAAATAGAATAAACTTTCGAAAAATATTGGGAATTCATGTATACTGTAATGTATATGAAAACAGAATAAATAAATAGAAAATGTAGTGAAAAGCCATTTTATCATTTCGATTGTAACATAACTCTGCCGGATAAAAGAATACAATGTCATTAACGACGTAAACCGTAGAACCGTAAACAACGACAAATATGGGTTTCAACGAATAATTATTACACGCGTACGTACAGAATACGTGATTCGACATGTGAAGTTGAGTTGAAATTTTAACCACTGGCGATCAATCGAGCGTCACAAACATACCGCGGGTATAAATTTGCACGTTTTTTTTTCTACTTTTACAACTTCTAGCCAGGTATTTTTGTTCCGCTTTGCGTACTGACTCGTTCTACGTATCTGCACTCTGCAACTCGGCTAACAAATTACATAAAACGTAACTTAAAACTTGGAGCAACTCGAAAACTGAAATGTATTTGTACGAGGTAGAAATTTCAAAGTTGTTCTTGCGAAATCCTTACACTTCAGCACTTCGTCTTTTCCCCTATCTCTCTGAGACGTTTCAACAACGTTTCAACACGCTGACAACGTAAGGAAATTTTTAAAATAGAGTAGAGATTGGGAATATATCGTAATTTAGAGAAACGAGGTTATTTTTTATATCAGAAGAATATAGAACAATGTGTTTTATTACTTCCTTCTCTTTTTTTGTATCGTTCGAAAATAACTCTCCTAGAATTATAATAAAATAAATTATAATAATTATTTTATAAAGTATACATGTACATTTATAAATTAGTTTCATATTTTGTCAATGTGATCATTAAATCATTTGCNTTTCATATTTTGTCAATGTGATCATTAAATCATTTGCTACATTCTCCTATATTATATTTTTGGAGATTTTCTCTTAAGTTTTATTTTTACACACGCATAAAAAGAAAAATATTAAAAATTAAAAAATATAAAGAATTTCTAACATATGCATGAAAATTTTTCTAAATTTTTCAAAATTTTTCATTTGATAAATGTTCAAATACCTTCGCGAATGATTGTACATGTAAGTAGTAGTGGAAATATCAACAGATTGTGAGAGAGCGTCGCGTCGAAATTAAATTATACCACTTGCGAACTCACGTCACTGATTTCCTTTTTACATCACAATATGAAAATGTTTTATATATATTTCAAAAGAAAGAGAGAGAGAAACGCCACGACGTTGTGCAAAAGTTCTTCTACGCCGAAAATTGAAATACTCTCTCAAGTTCTCTGTTCAAGTAGAAGTACGTGTCAATAGTAGTAAAAATATTTAGACGCCGTGTCGCATCGAAATTAGGTTGTATCACTCGCAGACACGTGTCATTGATTTCCTTGTTTTATTCAATGGTTACATGCGAAAGCATCCGCGAGAGAGGGCTTGGCTGAATAATCGTGGAAGAATTTATGAACCAACATATCGGGAATTTCGGTCACGTAGCGCCATTCAGCACAGCACGCGTCTCCGCGAGAACGTAAAATCCTCCCGGTTGTAACCGGGCAACGAAACTAATTCCACGGTCGATTCCACTGTCTCCTGTAATCTTGTTCCGCGTTAGCTCGACACGCGTTTGTCCCCGAGAGCAACTTGGCGAACGTAATTTATTTAACCGCCTACTTTCGCTCGTGGCTGCCACCGTAATAAGGCCACCGAGCGGCATTATTCACGCAGTATCATTAAAACATGCGCCCTCCCCTCCCCATCTTTATCCCTCCCGCCGCCTGCTTGCTTGCTTGCCTGCTTTTTGCACTCTTGTTCCATTTAAAAGGAATGGAGAGCCGTTGTTTCGTCTACCGAGTGGAAATTGGAGTTAACGTTAATGAATGTATGGCGATTAGCACTTGAGATCCTAAAGAGAATCTTCCGTTCTTAACTGAACGTACGTATGATCGAAATACATATCTTTCACCTTCTGTGATTCTTCTCTCGGGCAGGTTTCTAGTGAAAATGAGAAAGTAAAGATTCTGCTCGAAACGTTCGATATTTTTCTGACTTTTTGAAAGTGAAGGGGAACTCGAGCGAATTTGTTAATTACAAGGGTTCAGAAGCTGGGATTTAGAAGGAAGAAGGATATCGTTTTACGATATTTGACTCCATTTTCTTTATCTGATTTTTATTCATTTGGTCGATGTCAGTCACCGATCTCCCAGTCAAGTAAATACTCTTTTATTACTTCATAAAATTAACCAAATTTTTTTTTTTGTAATTTAGAAACGTTGAATCAAGCTTCAGCCCTTACGATTCATAATAAATTAATGTAATACTAGTTTCACTTGTTATCTACGTATGCAGTGACGTTATCTGGACTAAAAAACAAGCGCGAAGAACGAAATATATTTTGTCCATAATTCTACTAAGTGTTTGATAACCAAGCGCGATAATGTGGGAGGGATCGAAATTTATGAAAAAAATTCATCGAATGCACAAGCTGAATTCCGCGATCTCGCTGTGAAAAAAAAAGCAACAACAACCGGCTACGAGATACCGGACGATGACTGGCGTGCGAAACCTCTGCTAATATCGCACGGACGCGAAATATTCGCTTCACGAAAATTACACGCTCGTCGCGTGGAACAACGTATCAAAGGCAGAACCGGCGAAATAAATTTTCAGNTAAAAAAAAAAAAAAAAAAAAAAAAAAGGAAGAAAAGACGCGAACAAAAAACCAAACAACGCAACAAAAACAACTAAAAACAGAAACGAGGGAAAGAGAGAGAGAGAGAGAGATAGAAAGCGCGACAGCTCGTCCACTTTGTAATGATAAAAGCAATTAAATCTTCGTTAGCGACCGCTGAAAGGCTGAAGGCTCGCTTTGAGATGGAGAAATTATTTCGGAAATGCATAAACGCGGTCGTACGCCTCGACAAACTAACGTGACAACATCGAAACTGCCGTTCAGTTCTCTGGCTGGTTATTGATTTTTCGCCGGAAATTGGGTCGCTTGATCACGTTATACCGTTGCACCGCCCATTAATTAATATTATCCGGCCGAATTCTCAATTGATCATTCACAGACAGAACGAAACGGATCTCATCTTCGAGAGCTGACCTCCCTGGAATACCTTGACCCTCGCACGATGCTTCAAGATTACCATTAATTTCTTGACTCTGAATTTTGCAGATTTAACCTTTCAATGCGTCTACGAACACTGGAAAACTTTTTTCATAATAAAACCAGCAGTTTTCAATCTCGAAGATTGAAATCTCCCCTTCATAACGATCTCTTAAAATTTGTTGCGCGATTTCTTCGTCACGAAGCACTTGCTACGCCCACTCTACTTATATTACTGTAAAAACTATCAAATATCTGTGCTCTAAAAATAGCTAAGAAATTCACGAAACGATCTCTTAAAATTTGTTGCATGAAGTACTTGCTACACCCACTAATAAAAATTATTACTCTACTCTTATTATGCAATTAACACTCTACTTTATATTACTATAAAAACTATTAAATATCCATACTGTCAAAATCGCTAAAAAAAATTTACTCAAATCAAATAGATTACTATATCAAGAAGAAGAAATGTACGTCACAAGATAGTCACTAGACAGAGTCAAACGGGTCCAAACACCGTCTCGACCGAATCATTCGTCTTCCGAGATCGCACGCCGCGTGATCTACGTAAATTATTTTCGAAGTGGCCCGCGGCTATTTACACTGTTTCCTTTGAATACGCGCGTGCAACAAGCGTCTATTACGCCCGATTGTTCGATCTCGAAAACGGTAACGGGCTAATGAACGGACGAAATGAACGTTTGTTCGCAATAATTGATGGTGCGATCACCACCAACGCCCAGCTGAACGTTTAATAAGCAGAACGTTCGTCATTAGCCCGCGTAATACCTTGGCGTTCTTCGGCGAAGCAACAATTAAAATTGAACGATAGCATTTAATTAGCTCGTCGGGCAGAATCGGCCGCGGTGAAACTGGATCGCCTATTATCGGCGCGGGTTTCGGAGACCGAGCTAATTTCACTGAGATTTCTGCGTGACCGATTTCCAGCTGTTCGTAAGACGATTTGCTTTCATTAGACTCGACAAAGTGCGAGAAGCGAAACGTAACGGGGGAGATGAAAATTGTTGGAACGGAGAGAGATCTGCTGATCTCTCATGAAATTTTATGAGTTAGCAAGTGACAATATCAATTTTCCCGAAAAATGTCTAATTGTTAAGGACACTCGCGTACCTCTGCGTATATCTCTTGGTTCGAAGAATCATCCATTGTTGTAGAAAATGAATAACTATGGTTCAGGGGAACTATCCTCATTGTGTAATAATCCTGATGGATTCTTGCGTCTACTGGATTCCTGCTTGAACCAAAATGTAAACGATTACTGATACTGTTGAAATGTGAGACGAGGAAACTAGACTTGCGACTGTTTGTTTTAAGGCTCAAAATATAAAAGTATGGTCGTGTGTCTGTGTGCGAGAACGAAAGTTTGAGGGTAAGAGATTTTTCAGACAGAGAGACTAATGAGTCGTGAGAGCTGACAGATGGAGAGAGTAGCGAATCTCGAGGGCGTATAGATCTTGAGAGAATTATAGCGAGTAGCGAGTTGTGATAACGCGAGAATCTAGTGACAGTCTCATATCTTTTGTCATCGCCGTATTCGGACTTCTTCAGTATTCTTTAATACCTAAATTAATGAACTTTCTTTATATTTATTTCAAACTCTATTTGTTAAATTACTGCTGATTACTCTGGGAAAAACACTGTTAATTTCTCAAAGTCCTCCTTTATAACGAGTCTTGGTTTTCAAAAGTACTCTGAACAGTTGTACTGCGAAGAATGTGTCAAAACCAATTAAAAAATGGGGGAAGATTTCCAAAATTTCTCATCGTCGCCCTGAGAATTGCACACATAATCCTTCGAGTAGGCACGTGATATACTTTTCTGATATGGCTACCCTATGGTGCGGAAGACCTCGTCGCACCTGAGACTGACTAAATTTATGGGACGCCTAGATTAAAGTTCTCCAAAGTGATCAAATGGTTTAGAAATTCCTGATTTGCCATCCCTGTCATAAGTGTTACGCACATACTAGCCTTAACACCAATGAATTTTGAAACGGTTGGCTTTTAATTGTTTCTATCGTCGAGAGGTTATAATTCGCAGAATTATTTACAGTCTTGATTATATTCGATAACGCCTGAAGCATATATAGATTTTCATATGGTCTCATGTGGGAAACATTCGCCATAATCTCTCTCATGAACTTCGAATTCTGTAACATTATCGTAAATTCGACAGCCGTAACGTTCAGGCGAGATATCAATTACTATTTCTAACCATGAACGTTTACGAGTGAACATTCGAACGAATTCGGAAACGTTTCTGGGTATTTACTACTTTCCAAATACTATGACGAATAATGGCGAACGAAGACTATAATAATACTGATAAACAAATTCTGTTGTTGATGGAACGCATTGTATATTTCATAATTTCCGACTTCACAGGCTAAAGTAGCGTATTTTTCGTACTTTTTAATGCCTATTGCCAAACTGTGGCATTTTCATGCATTTGCAAGAAATTTCCAAGTACAAGAACACGAGAAAGCGAGAATCGCAAAATACGAAAATTTCACGCTACGAAAGAACTTCATTTTCACATTTTCACATTAAGTGTTTTCACAGTGCTACACCGCGGATTTTTATGCGTCAGCGAGGAATTTTAAAATGCAGCGCAAGCATGAAAAAGAAATGTACAAAATACACAAAGTGTGTAGAAAGTATAGTGTTTGCTGCATTCGAGTTCCCTACATTTTTAAGCATACCCACAGAAATATGAGTCACCGTGAGAACGCGCTTAATCTAAAACGTTCCAAGATTCGTTCGTTCAATTAAATAAAAAAAAAAAAAAAAAAAAAAAAAAACGTTCTGGCGTTTCTTTCAGGTTTTAAAAGTCACTGGCACTGTTAGAGAACAGCGACTACATAAAGATGCAGGAACGTAATTACAGCGAAGTGGGTCAAAGAGCAATCTTACTTTGCAGGCGCAATAACAGAAAAGTCTGCGTTACTCCATACGTCACCTAAACTAATCCTCGTTGCGGTATTAACATAAGCGACATTGGTTTCCTCCTCTGTTACAATTTTTGTCCCGTGCGCCTTTCACGAATATTCCCGTGAATAAATAAATAGTTACGTCGCTGAAAATTAGATCGCGGATATTTGTGCATTTGTGGAAAACGCAAGATAGTAGAATTGCAAATACAAACGTGCAAAAATACATTAAATCATTTGAAACGCTCGTTATAATATGTAGCGAGTGGAATACAAATCTGCCTTTAAAGACAGGTGATGGATGGATTTTTCAAAAAAAATAAGAGATACTCTGTTATGTTACAAGCAAGATTAAAACTGAATACAGGGTAAAAGATCAAAGTTGCAATTAGTTAAATTTCGCGTTCTTATCGATAGAGGTTTGGAGGATTGTTTTTTGACATAATAGAAGTGAGAAAAATATTTCATGCTAACGATATGGGAAACAGATCCAAGTAAAAATTAATTTTTTCAAATCTTATAGTGAATCGAAGTTGATTTTTTTTTTAATTTCCCTACAATAGAAAGGGAAGAATATAGATTGTAGAAAATCTTGAGATCGATATCCGAAACACAAGAATTTCGCACAGTAATTTCATGCAGACTAATACAATAATTAATGGATTGTAGATTGCCGTTAATTGTACGAGATACCAGTGCAAGTATAATTATACCATTGCGAGTAGGATACATATAATTATATAGGTATAATGTTATCATTAGTTATCAGTAACCGTTAATCAGGATACTACATCTAATCGTAACCATAGGTAGAAACACAAATTCTAAAAACTTTAATATATGAGTGGAACCATCCAAAAATAATTTCAATTAAATTATGTATTTTTTTATACTATTATTTAATTTGAATAATAATGAAAAATTCTAAAACCACTACGAAGTATTTTTTTATCAGGTTCTTTATATACTGTTTTCATTGTATTCAATTTTTATAGTCACATGAAAGTACTACTATGATACAAAATTTAATTAATTAGTAGAACGAATTTAAAAAAATACGTAATTTAAAAAAATTATTTCAAATTTACGAGTTTGAAATAATATTTTACAAAATCAAAATACGAAATGCCTAACAAAAGTACAAAATTAAAATATACGAAATGCCCAAAGTACATATACAATGCTCTCCCAATGTAATAATTTCGCGAGGCAAAATACGGCTCTTCGTTGTTTTCTAGTTTATGTCTTCATGAATATTAAAATAAACGGAGACTTTAAAGAAAAAAACAGCTGAAGCGTAATGTGCGTAGTATCGTCGAGATTAAGCTCTTTCTCTCTCTCTCTCTCTCTCTCTCTCTCACTCTTTATCTTTCTCTGCTGAGAGAGATGATTTTTTTCAACACTGGAACTATTAAAGACTATAAAACTTCTGTCAAAAAAGTGAAAGTGCAAGAAATAGGGAAGAGCTCATAAAGCTTTTATTCAAAGCACCTGTAGAAGAACATTTTTATACATATTATGTGTGTTACATGGAACATTTCAAAATTCTATTAACACTGTATTAAAATGGTTCATGATTGTATTGATAAAATTCAAAGGCAATCTGAAGATACACAAGTTAAAAGATTTTTTGTTGCAAATATATGTTTAATAAAAATATGGTATACAATGTGAATAACTGTCCAAAATAAAAATAATGAATGAGAAGTAATATAGTATAGAAATATTGTGACTATTTGAATATTTTTGTGATTTGTGTAAAATACATACTTGTATGAAATGTTTCGTAATTTCTACATATATTTCTAGATTTATTTTAAACTTGACCGATATAATCATAACAATCGTGTGTCTCACTATCAATAAATTTTCAAAATATTCGTAAACGATTTCTATAAATATTCGAACACTTTCGTGAGCAATTGCATATATTTGAAGAAAAAAAAATCATTGAAATTACTAAGAATACACCGTAAAAATAAACTCGTAAAATTTTGTACGAAAAATTACGAATCAGTTTAAGTAGATTAACAACTCCATTTTGCGTAAAATGCATTTTCAACAAACATCATTGTGGATTTCTAAGAAAGAAATTCATGAAAACTCGAAGAAAAATTGAGGAGAGAAGCGCGAAAAACGTGCCAATTAATCAGTAAACTCTATGAAAACGTGACAAAATTATTATAGTCAACAGATACTTACTAGTACATCTTAAAGTGTATGTTGTCAAGTGTGTTACACGTACATAAGTAGATTACACAGGCAAACATAATACGCGCTACACGGAACTAGCAAACTAATATTGCTCGTCGACAGACACTTTCCAAGATTCTGTTTACCGAAAAGCGATAATTCTAATAGGTTGATGTACCTTTTGCCAGAGTTGTTGTTCCATAGAATTTTGCAAACAATCGTTTAGAAAATTTGAAAAATGAGTTGATTTTCACAGATATTGATTAGATTAGTTTCTGTAACGAAAAATTTAAATTTCGTTCGAATTTCTTTAAAGAGTGGCAAACATTTTTACTTATATGTAAGACTACTCCTTCAATAAATTGCAGATGAATGACTCGTTTATTTGCGAAAAAATTTCAGATATTAAATAAATATTAGTTAGAATCAGTTATAATATTCCCCATGATGTAATACCGAAACACAAACGTACTGACAATCTAAAGTTTAATTTTATTTGATTCACGATACATACACGATCACTGATTTCCTTTATAAAGTCGATTAAACAATTGATACTTTGATCAATGACAGTTAAATGATCAGTTAAATGCCACTGGCGAATAAATCTGAAATTCACGACCAATATTAATTCATAATTAATCACCGCCAATTAATCTAATAATTCAGCACTTCAATAATTCGGATTTTTATTCACAGCAACGTATCACGGAGCACGATCCCGATTAATTTTATACGCGAATACCACTCACATGCCTCGTAATGTATATTTAAATCAGCTTTTTAACCGCGGCATATTTTCGTACACGTAGCGATAAAGAGCCAACGGAAGGTGTAGCAATTCTATCTCTCATCAATTTTAAATTACACAACGAAGTCGTAATGAGCATGTTGCTGAAATAATTAAACTTTTGAAGTATCTAATGGCGCACGAAGCAAGTTACTACGGGAAACGAGCGATTCACGAAAGTCCCGACAGATGAAAAATCACTTTATTCCCCAGCAACGATGAGAAACTAGATTTAGACCGAAAGTAGTGTTCTACAATTCGTACGTAAACAATTATTTCTCTATTGGGCTTTGAATTGCAGAAGCTTGAAATATTCAAACTAAGTTTCGTATTCGATATAATACTAATTTAATAAATGTCCTCTCGTCAAGTATCCTCCTTACTAAGCAGGGAGAATAGAAAATTCTGCTTTCTTATTAAATGTACATTTGCAACTTTTGTACACACTTTCAGATTAGTTCGGATTCCGTGGACACAGAAATTCGTAGAATTCATAAAATATCGTCGCGATAAATGGCACGCAGAACAAGTTAGTGGATCTTGCCGGGAGAAGTATTTGATAAAAACAAGTATTGTATTCGACGGGAATTCCGCATTATTCCGTTAGGGCGGTATCGTGGACGTCGAAGGAGCGGCTCGTGACTCGGTTGCGAAAGAAGTGAAACGTGTTCGATGCTAACGTTCCCGAGTCACGGAGGGCACCGGAAACGGGACGGGATCCCGAGTAATCCGGCGAGGCTTTACCTCTGTCCTCGTGCATGTTCGCCGTTTTACTCGCCGGAAATACAAGAAAAAGGGGAGGGGGGAGGGGGGGAACAGGAAAGAAACGGATGGAAAGAAACGCAGGAAGCGACCTGAAAGAACGTTGCTACTCCTTTTAAACTCGCCTAGTTTTCGGGCTAAGTGAAAAGTCATGTAAGAAGTAGCGTGGCAAAGGCTCCCGTTAAAAATTACGCGGAAACCACCGCGGCAGGATACAGCCCGAACTTTTCAATCCTGACGCAACCACACGTTGCCTCTCTGTTACACTGTGAAGTGGCTGGTACGTTGAAACGAGGGAAGTAAGGTTACGCGATCCTCCGCGAAGCAAAGATCTTTTACAAAAGAAAGGATTAATAGATTAGCACAGTTTCTAAATTTTATCCTGTGCAGAAGGACTAATTTTTTTTTTTTTATATCCTATGTGAGACAGAATTAACTTTGAGCTGAACTGTCTATTTTTGGATAAAATTAATAAAAGGGGGTTTCTTTGGAATATTACGTAATTCTTAGTCATTGCCCGAGT